>BTPG01000001.1:72787162-72834662 GCA_036245525.1 Semisulcospira habei | reverse complement strand
CAGTGGACCGGTCCGCGGCACCCGTAGCGATACAATGCCATTTCATATACCGAGCAATTCTAGTCTAAATGGTACGAGCTGGTAAAATTTAGGGCCATGGCTCACTGACAATAGGTAGTGGCAGGCAGCTCAGTGGTAGACCCTTCATTGCGGTGAACGCAGATTATGTTACTGAAATCTTGGTTGCATGTAACTCAACGCCAGCTACCCAGCCGTACCAGGGACATGGATACCAGGTGGTGTTAGCAAGAGACATAGATCCTAATAAGCCCCCGTGGGGCTCTTGAGGATCTATGCGGGCTGCCTCACGCTGTTCAATTTTTCTCAACAGGCAGCTGTTACCGTGCAGGTTTAGGGGGCAGTTCCTACATTTTTGATGACCAGCTGTTTACTCCTTAACTGAAAAAAGGAACACCACCCTGTTGCAAGAGGTATAGATCCTCATGAGCCCCCGCAACTGGATTCAAGCTTATCGATGGAAAAACAGGTTAGCCATCTTTGCCGCACAGCCTACCTGGAGCTCCGCAGAATAGGCATGATCAGACGCTTTTTGACAGAAAAGGCTACTGCCCAGCTCGTAACTCGCATTCTGTCCCGTCTAGATTACTGTAATTCCCTCCTTGCTGGTATCTCATCTGATCAACTCACTCGCATTCAGCGTACCCAGAATAATGCAGCCCGGTTAGTCCTTCGCAAAAAACGCACTGATCATGTCACACCACTGCTAAAGCATCTCCACTGGCTACCTGTCAAACAGAGAATAGAGTACAAGCTGGCCACTTTGGCATACAAACACTATGACAATACGCTTCCTGCATATCTGTCTTCTTCCCTTGCATCACACAATCCTAGTAGAAGTCTACGCTCAAGCTCACAAAAACTGCTCGTTCAGCCCAGAGTCAGCCTAAAAACTGCTGGTGCCCGTTCTTTCAGTTATCAGGCCCCTCACGTCTGGAACTCACTTCCACTGCATGTCCGTCTTTCCCCTACCCTGTTGACCTTCAAAACAAATTTGAAGACCCATCTTTTCCAGGTAGCATATCAAGATTAGCTTAGTCTGGATGTGCTGCTTGGAAATGTTGGTTGTTTCCCCATGTAGATAGGCTGTGTGTGTGTGTGTGTGTGTGTGTGTGTGTGTGTGTGTGTGTATGTGTGTGTGCGCGTGTGTGTGTGTTTCGTGTTAGGAATGCGCCTACATGGTGCGAGCAGATGTTTATTTAAAGAGTGAGTGCGTTCTAATTTTTTCTCCTTTTTAATTTTTATTTATTTATTTATTTATTTTTTTTTTTGGTGCTGTAAAGCGCTCCGAGCTTGCTGTTCGTGGGGAAGGACGCTATATAAAAACTATGTATTATTATTAAATCTGGGACTCTTTTTAAAAAATACATGTTCCTTGACCTGCACTGGATGAGTATTTCTGTCTTTGTTGCCAATTTCGTCTAAATTTTTTTTAAAACTCGACATATACACTCACTGGCGACAGTTTTGTTGTTGTTGTTGTTGTTGTTGTTGTTGTTGTCAGGGATCATAGCATCCGTCCCCTGGCAGTAAGCTCCTTTACTGCCGAGGAAAAGTCAACACGACCCAGTTGCAAGAGACATAGATCCTCATGCTCCCCCGCAGTAACGGGGGCTCATAAGGATCTATGCCTCTGGTTGACACCACTTTGAACCCATGTTCCTTGGATGGCGGGGGGAGTGGGTGGGCTCTGTGGCTTTGAACCCAAAAATACATTAAAAATACAACCTGCGTCCACTGGCAAATGAAGTCATTAAGACAGACACCAGATGTTCCCTATTTACTTCTGTTTTACAACTCTCGTGTTTTTATGGCCGAGTCTTGACCACTAATCATCTTGGACATACTGGAGAATTCAATGCGGTAGTTCACTAAATAAACCTAGATGGGTGGGGTGTGGGGTGTGTGTGTGTGTGTGTGTGTGTGTGTGTGTGTGTGTGTGTGTGTGTGTACGTGTGTGTGTGTGTGTGTGTGTGTGTGTGTGTACGTGTGTGTGTGTGTGAGAGAGAGAGTGAGAGAGAGAGAGAGAGAGAGAGAGAGAGAGTGCACGTGCGTGCGTGCGCGCGCGCGCGCGCGCGTGTGTGTGTTTTTGTGTGTGTGTGTGCGTGTGTGTGCGTGTGCATGTGTGTTTTCTTTGGCCGCTGATTTAAACCTGCAATATTAGTCTTTTACCTGCTGCTGTTTTTGTATTGTTATACAATAGAATACAATACAATACAATACAATACAATACAATACCATACAACTTTATTGTCTGTTCGAGGCAAAGCACGACATAAATGTGCCTTTTGGCTCGTCATAAAACAACAAAACAAGACACTAATAAACACTATAAGAACATTTCATTAAAATTATCATTGCGACAATCTATCACAGGCAAACTATCCCAAGCAATCTATCACAAGACGGGAGGTAATGTTAAGTAGATCACACATTATATATCCCGTCGTTATAAACAAGAGTTCAAAATCGAGATAGCAGTTGGAATAAAAGACTTCTTGAAAACATTCTTTTTGGCAAGTGGCATGTTGAAACATCTGCCTGATGGTAACATTTGATCAAATAGTGGGTTACGAGGATCACTGACAATGCTAGCAGCTTTCCTTTCGACAGCCCTAAGGTACAAATCATCTAATGGGTACTGTCCTAGGCCAATGATCTTCCCAGCTGTTCTGACGATACGTGACAGTTTGCCTCTGTTTTTCATATTGTGGTTGTCGTACCAAGCAGTGATGTTAAAAGTCAGTATGCTTTCAATCAGGCTCCTGTAAACGGATTCTAAAACCTTGAAACTGACATCAATACTTCTCAGTTTCCTAAGAAGGTACAGACATTGGTTTGCTTTTTTCATAATCAGATCGGTGTTTCCAGTAAAAGACGACAGGCAACGATCCGAGTTTGCACCTCGTGCATCCTTCTGTTTATTTTTGTATTATTTATTTTTGTATTAATTATTAGAAAATTGCGGACTCCAGTATGGATCAACCGGTTTTTGGAGAAGGTTACCCGAGTTTGCACCACGTGCCTCCTTCTGTTTATTTTTGTATTATTTATTTTTGTATTAATTATTATCATTATGCTTATGATGATGATGATGATGATGATGATGATGATGATGATGGGTTCTTTTTCGGGGGGTGGTTGGGTGGGTGGTGGTGGTGGTGGTGGTGGTGGGGGGGGGGATATAAGGACAGCTTTCAAAGTTGACTCGGCCATTTGCATCAAACCGGATATCTCATAACTTCCACGGCAAGAAATATAGACTTCAGTTGTATAATGTCAAGTGTTCAAACAAGAAAATAATGTATGCATTATTATGATTGATGATGTCATGTATTTCTGCGCGCCCGCTTTTAGGTCAGGGTCGCTAGGGGTAGAAATTGGTTGCTACTTGGGCAAACCTCAAGTTGCTTCAACACCCTCGAAAAAAAAAAAAAAGATCTGCGAATGGTACAATAAAATTAAATATAAAAATTAGATATTATTGACATGAGCTGTTTCGATCGAGTGCATGCAAACAAAACACTGCTGAAGACGTTACACGATCATTTGCGGATCACAAATGACAGCTATCGAGTGGACCCTACTCTATAACGAATTTAAACGCGGCCGGCGTTTTTTTCCGTGTGAGAGGACAATGGAAACACACCTAAACCTAGCCTGAGGCAAGAGGCATAGTTTCTCATCTGCCCCTGCAATCTTACAAGGCTCATGAGAATAATGCCTATTGTTGATGTTGTGAAATGTTCACGCTTCGAAAACTATAGAGTAAAAGGCATAGATTCTCACAAAAGCATAGACTTTCATGAATCGTCTGCAAGAGGCATAGATTCTCATGACCACCTTGCAGTTTGCAGAGGTGCGTGAGATTCTATGTCTCTGGGAGATGTATCTCGAGTCTACTATGTTTCCACTGTGACTGTTAACCCGTACCCTGCCACTGGACGCACATTCTGTTTCTGAAATCTCTGTTCACACATCGGCCAGAATCCACAATAAACCGTCCCAGCATGAGGCATAGATCCTCAAGAGCCCCCGCAACTGCGGGGGCTCAGGAGGATCTATGTCTCTTGCAGTTGGTGTGTGTTAACTTTTTCTCGGCAGTGACGGAGTGAATGCACTGTAATGCACTCCCACAGGCCCAGCAATTCGTAGAATGCCCTGAGGCATAGACTCTCATTGACTGATGGACATCTATGCTTACACGGTAGATGGATGTGTCTTCTTCACAAGTTGTTGACATCGTCTGTTTACGATGTACAAATGCAGTTCTTTCTCCGCGTACTCCGGTTCTTCCTCCCCCACGACTTTGGTAACAATTTCAGCCCACTTAATCAAATTTCAAATATAAAAACGATTTGAATTTACTAAACTTCAGTAGCTCGCTGGAGCTTGCCCTTAGCACCGCGTGAATGTTCTGTGTTTGTGTACAGTGTGTGAGTGAATGCGCGTGATTCAAGTGAGCGTGCTTGTTGGGTTCAGTTCGCGGCTGCGCTTTGAGCCGACTTTCAATTTGGATAAAGCGCCTATTTAATGCGCTGATTTATTTATATATTTATTTATTTACTTACGCACTGTCAACTGAGGCAGGGTAGAGAAAAGAACTTTAAATAAATTCTCATGAGCCCATGCCGATCCAGGAGCTCATAAACATCTATGCCTGTTGTATATAGGCGGCTCTGTCTTAACCCCCACTATCCCATGGCCGCATTTCTCACATTTTGGAGCTGTCAGCTAACGACTATATACCAGCTGCCGGAGATGGATCATGATCACCATGATTACTCAAGGGTAGTGCCAGATTGGCTTGGCGCCTGATGGCGCCAAGCCAATCTGGCACTACGCTTGAATAATCATGGTGATCCATCTCCTGATGTGGTGCGTCGGGGATAAATGGGTTACAAACTTAAATGGTCTCACGTTAGGTTATTCACAATGTAGTGTGCTATGACCCCCGCGCTTTTGAAACAAAGACAGAACATTTAATGGTAAAGCTAACACAAATAGATTTTCGTAAGCCCCTACACGCTGCAAGACCTCATGCCAATCTCTGTTCCTTAAAAAAAAAAAAAGTTCACACGTCGCTTGTTTGAATTCAGCTGTTGTGGTCGATTGGCCCACGGTCTCAAGACGGATACATGTATGCGAAAAGCACAGGTTCTCACGAGCCCCTGCTAACCCGCCATTAAATTCAGCGCTTTATTTTTTTTTTCAGATTTGTCTCTTACAGTTTCGTTACAGTTCATGGGATAGATTGACCATGACAGTTCAAGAGTGCTGCAAGAACAGTTTGGCATGCAGAACCATGGTAGTTCAAGGGTTATTGCAGGACAGCTTGGCGTCTATGGGCGCCGAGCTGTCCTGGCACCACCCTTGAACTATCATGGTCGAATTCATTACACGTAAGCTAGAGTGTATCAAGATTTAATGGGCCCATGCAGAGGTTGATGAGAATCTATGTTTCTTGCAGGTAGGTGAATACATTATTTTCTGAAATGTTCACACTTGATCTGTTTTACAGTATAGCCGATCTATTTAACCGCACTTTCAAGTGTTGACTTTGTCTGGAACAGTGCCTTGAGGTAATGTCTTTAAGTTCGCACAAAGCCGGTCTGTTTTTTTCTGGAAGGCGTATAGAGAGGGTGTGTGTGTGTGTGTGTGTGTGTGTGTGTGTGTGTGTGTGTGTGTGTGTGTGTGTGTGTGTGTGTGTGTGTGTGCGTGTGTGTGCGCGCGTGTGTTGTGCATAAATGCGTGCGTTTATTTATTCATTTATTCGATTGACCGACTGATCGATCGGTCGATTGACCGACTAATCACCTTATCAACCAAAACACCCAAAAATAAACAATCAACACAAAAACTGCCATGTGATAGATAAATAATATCAGTAGGTCATGAGGACATCGTGCATAACACACAGAGGCATATCCCATGCAATTTATGTCTATCTTTATGTATGTAAAGTATATTCTTTTGTCAAACTCATAAACAAACAAACACCTCATGGTATGTAAGTGCAAATATTCAGCCTATTACACACAAAGCAGAATCTACTGTGCCATACGTGTCATGTCACGAATGTTTTTGATTTGTACAGGATGAACGTGTAGAGTCCAATGAGAAGCAAGCAAGCATAGAAGCACCTCAGGCCTACATCTCACGTCCTTCCCAGTCCAGTGAGAAAGCATCTCGGGGCAGGTTTGGGGCTGGTTCACATTGGGACACTCTCAGGTGTGAACCTCTTGCTTGAGGTGGAGTCTGCTGCAGACAGGAGCAAAGCAGCAATAAAATACGAGCTGCATAGGTTAGTGCATATTGTCTATCAAAGAGGACTTTTGCCGATGTGTCTCTCCAAAGTAAAGTTAAGATTACTGCCTTTCAAATATAGTCGCCCTTAGCATCCCATTATTGGGGAGGGAAAAGGTCATATCAATGTTGACTTGTAAGTTTGAATTTCTGTAGGATGGATGACCATCTTGACTTTTTGTCTTTTCCAATGAGCAATGGTTTCAAGGTATAAATCCGTGTTCTGTATTTCAATGCCTTGAACATTTCTCATTTTCTCAAATGGAATAACTGTCTTCCTTGTTGATTGTGCATAATTCTTTGTGTGTAAATTGTAGGGCCCTCTTTCTAACATTGCCTTTTCACTTTTGTGTAAATTTGTGTGAAATGTTATTTTGTAAAAAAGTGTATCACATCGCACACCATCCGATGAAATGGCCTGCTTTTTTTCGGCTGGCCGAACACACTCTTTTCTCACAACAAGTCGGTCAGTTTTTTTGTGTTTAAGAATGAGGTGTGTTTCGAGGACGTTTTGCTTTCGAAGCCGGTACTCCTCTCGTCAGCGGACCAAACCGTTTGAGACATCCACCTTCACAGTAATTTTTGGCTGTTGTTGTTTCAGTCTCCTACATTTAGCCCCGATTTACTTATCGGGTCAGATGTGTTTGCCCCCTTTTTGGGGGCATATTTCTTAATTGTTTTTTTTACGTTTTTTTTTTATAAAAAAATTCTTTTTTCCTCGTCTTATTTGACCGAGGGTGAGAAGCTTAGTTTGCTTCGCTAGGTGAGGTTTTCCACTTCGGGTCGACACAGTGGGCTGATAGGTTGGTTAGCGTGGTTTACACGTAATCCCCCGCTCGTAGTTTGGTATGGAACAGCTTGAGTTCTTAAATTCTTTCAACTGCGTTATAGCAGTTTCTTGCGATGCGGAGTGTTTCCCCTTTTACTAGTCCTTTGAAGACACGGTGGATGGGCTGACAGGTGCTGTAGGTACTGATATGTTTCAGTTGTGTACTCTGGCACGTCGTGGCGGCGAAAGATCGCCTTGTCCGCAGCCCAGAGCCTATGATGGTCTGAGGTCCCGCGTCAGGCTGCAACGAGAGGCTGGCTGTGCAGTATATGCATCAGGAGGCCTTGATTCTTTCCGTCGTCTGAGGGAACAGACAATAAATTCATCCGTGCGATGGAGTTCCCGCTGGGTTGTTTTATCTCTCTTTTGACCGCGATGGGTCAGTTTTTGAGTCAACACTGTTTCGTAAGTGTTCGGGATATAGTGTACTCTCCGACGTGTCCCTAGGGGTACTTTCACACTTTCACCTTGTTATGTCGCAGGTTTAAGACTTCTGTTAGTGAGGCCTCTCATACATTTATGCATGCGCCCAAAGTAGAAAATCCCAATTTTCGCTGGTGGTCATGGGTATTGTGGTCCGATCACGCGCCGGGCCCGGCAGTTATGAATTCAAAGACCAATCCACAGTCCACTCTTCTACTACGTTCCAAGGTAGTAGTGCGACAACTGCGCAGGTGACGGCATAGATGTAACTTTGCTACTTGCCTGAGCGAGATAATTCATGCTGCCCCGCCACGTTTCTTTTTCTTTTTTCTTATATTTTTCCATTTTCTTGCTGATATACCAGCGTGATTATGGTTGGATTTTGGTCTGCGGAGTAATGATGTGTTTCAAATCGCCTTGGCCTGTTTGAAGTTCGTTCCTGTAAGAGCTGTTCTTAATTAGACGAACTATTGATTGGCAAACCTAGATCGGAGAAGATCTTCGATCTTTTGGTTTGTTTGTTAATTGAGGTTGAACGAACCTAGGCGACCTTCAGCAAACCAGGTTTGCCATGGTTCTCTTTCTTAACTGAAGTGCTTGATTCGGTGTACTTAAGCATGTTATTAATTAAACGAACTTTAGTTCGCGAACTCTGACGAACTACAGTTCACGATCTCGGACGAACCAGGTTGGTTTTTAATTGGACGATCTAAAGATACGGCGAACCTAGTTCGAAGTAGTTCACGAACCTCGGCAAACCATAGTTTGCTGTCGGAAAACGTGTTGAGCAAACAAAGGCGAACCTTTTCTCTGATTGGTCAAAACTTTTACCCTCTTCTGCGTTGGAGATAAGAAGACAGTCACCGATACAAACAAATATGGCGGACGGCGATATTTCACTCGTGCGAAGAACAAGGCCTATTTTTTTTTTTATTGATTTGTGGGAGGCGCAACGCTGTTTGTTCAGGTACCTCTGACATTGCACTCCCTGGTCAGACCCTCTAGATGGCAAGAACCAATGGTAAAGTCTAACTCATAATATAATGAATACAAATAATACAACATAATACAACAATAAGAATATGTAAGCATCAATTATCCACATCAAAGAACCCATGCTTAGTACGTTTGACCTAGAAAATCAGGGACACAAATCTCAATGTTTTCGACTGTCAGCCAACTAGCCATACACTTGGAAATTGCTCCAACAGGTATTATGAAATTGATTTATTTCTTTGTATGAAACTGGTACCATACGTCGTACGCAACACATGCACATAGTTATTTTGTTGCATAAAACCTCTCACCTTTTTATTTAGCTGGCTTTTTGTGGTTGCATCTTTTTCAGTTATGCTGATGTAGCTTACAAAGTTTTCTTCTGTGCTTCGTATATTTGGTGCATGATGCAATCCAACTGAATGTCTTTTTCAATTATTTTTGGTAAGACATTGGTATCAACGGGATTACATAACACCTGCATTCAGTTGTTTGCCCCATGACATCATCCATGCACAAAATAAAGACGCGATATTGCTTATTTCACTGCATTTTGGTGCCTGACAGTTTGAATCAATGGAGATTAGGGTTTGTATATATACAAAACAATATGACTGGCCAAAGACATATTGGGGGAACACTGTTTTTTCTCAGCAATTACATCATTGGAAACTGTGCTAAGTTGAAACTATTTATCACAAAATGGCGAGGTAACATGTGATACACAGCCTCCACTTGCCTTGAGGGGAAAAAAAGGTGAATAGAGCTAGGCCAGTAAGAACAAGTGTAAACAGTCTGAAAGAAGACAACAGTGAAAATCACCAAGCAATTCATGTTAGTGAATGCAGTACAAGCCACAATGGATCTTTGGTGTGTTCTGTACTGAATAAGTGTCCTGATGTTTTCACTTTGGTGGTGCAGATTATATTTCTACCTTTCATTTCTCCTCTTGAATAAATTGTTTTGTGAGCGTCTATTCTAAGCATGTTTCTTTTGGGCTTTTCGACACACACACACACACACACACACACACACACACACACACACACACACACACACACACACACCCACACACACACACACATACACACACACACACACACACACACACACACACACACACACACACACACACACACACACACACACACAGGAGGCTCATATGTACCCACAAAACCAGAGTGTGTGTGTGCATGTGTGTGTGTGTGTGTGTGTGCGTGTGTGTGTGTGTGTGTGTGTGTGTGTGTGTGTGTGTGTGTGTGTGTGTGTGTGTGTGTGTGTGTGTGTGTGTGTGTGTGTGTGAAAGACACAGCAGGTCGCAAGATCCTGAAAGGCTGTACAATGCTTCTTTATTTATTTATATTATTCATATTATTTATTCATTCTTTGGTACTTTGGAGACATAGATTGCATCCCCTCCCCCCATCGACCTTCCCACCCCCCCACCCCCCCCCCCCCCCCCCCCCCCCCCCCCCGAAAAAAAAAACAACCAAAAAAACCGAAACACACAAAAAGCAATAAAAACAACAAAAAACAAGGGGGAAACAACAAGGACACAACAACAATTGCCGCACCAGAATCTTTCAGGATTTCTAATTGTGATGAAGCTCTATGCTCGGGCATAGTGCTCATTTAGTAGGCTTAGTACGGTACGGTTATTGTTAACGAGTAGGATTAGTACGGTACGGTTTTTGTTAACGAGTAGGATTAGTACGGTACGGGTTTTGTTAACGGTTTGTTTGTGGTGGCATTCGACGCACGGGAAATCTGTAAGACATGGTTAGCACGGGTTTTTTTTAGTGAGTTCTGTTTAGTGAGTTCTAGGCGGAAGCTGTGACTGTCAGAGGTCTAGTTTGGTTATTGCGGGCTGTCTTGTCGTATGGAACGGTTGTGTTTGAGTTACCTAGCCCGCATTCCCTGACTCTGAAGCCTAGATTTCAGGTATGTTTCTATAAACGTAGTATTGATAGTTGTTTAGTTAAAGACAGTATGCGAGGTAAGATTAATGTGGTTGTATAGCGGTGTTCCGGTTTGGTTTAGTATAGTATATTTAGAATTCGGTGAAGTAACCGGTGTTTTTGTATACAGTTGTTTACCGAGTTAGATGACTAAAGGAATATGAAGTGTGTATGTCTAAGCCGCTAGGAAGATAGTACGTGGTTGGTTAAGCATAGTCTTTTCCAGGGTATAGAGTAATGTATAGCAAGAGTGTCAGTTAGGCTATAGTCTGTTTCAAGATAGTGACTGATATATGGGGGTGATACGAAGATAGTTTATGAAGCACGTGTGTGTGTGTGTGAATGAACGTGTGAGTTATTTGTATCAGCCAGGTTACGTGACGTTTCTCATTGATCCAATATGTTGTGTGTTTAGCAAGTGTTACGTTGGGACTTTTGTTATCTATTTAGAGTTCTTGTAACGAGAGTGGAAGACGGACGCCGAGACGTCGAGTCGCAGGAGTGGACCTACGTGAGGTCATCCCTCCAGCTCTTCTGAGTGATTCTGACTGGGACCAAGACACCCAAGTCCAAGCGAGAACTGAGTGTACCGTACGAGAACGAGGACGTCCGTGCCCAAAGAGACAGGACGGCAATACCCGTACGACGAAGGACTTTCACGCCTAGACGTGAGAAGGACCAACGTAACCAGGCAACAACATCAAGCAGGTTGGAGACATTGAGAGACTAAAACCTAGCCTGGCAAAGATACTGTGATTTGAGTGTGTGATAGAGAGCCTTGTATATATAGTTTGATAGTCTTTAAAGCGTTTTCTTTTCTTTTATAGTGTATAAAGGTTACTTTAGAAAGGGAGCCCGTGTGTTGTGTTTTACCGCATGAATGCGCCCGTCTGAGTCAGTGGCGGTGTATGCGTCTGTTGCGTGAGTCTGTGCGTACGACTGTGGGCAAGTCTGCGTGCGTTACACTAATCATTATAAGTATAACCTTCGTTGATGCCACAACGTCTAATATCCGTATGCCAATATGAATAAATAAAGAAGCATTGTTATGTACAGCCAACACAGTAAATTGGATGAGAGAGAGAGACAATCGACTGTTTACATAGCTGCCAAAAGATACAAGGGTGATCAATGTTAGGTCGCCATGGGTCAAGTTGATTTATAGTAGCTGCCCTTCGTAGGGAAAATATTTGCTGTAGGGCACTCCAGACGAAAATATATAATAACAAACACAAAACGACAAGGCTTCTTTAATTATTTTTCACATTTGAACACACATACTTTGTGCTACACTTGCATTGTACACACCTAGAGAATTAAACTACAGTTTGAACATTAGTGACAGCCAAAGCTGCACAGACCAAAGTTACTCCCCCCCCCTTTTCCAACCAAAACAGAAGAAAACCAAAACACCCAAAAATAAACAATCAACACAAAAACTGCCATGTGAAAGATAAATAATGTCGGTAAGTCATGAGGACATCATGCATAACACACAGAGGCATATCCCATGCAATTTATGTCTATCTTTATGTATGTAAGTATATTCTTTTGTCAAACTCATAAACAAACACTTCATGGTATGTAAGTGCAAATATTCAGCTATTACACACAAAGCAGACTCCACTGTGCCATATGTGTCATGTCACGAATGTTTTTGATTTGTACATGATGAACGTGTAGAGTCCAATGAGGAGCAGGCAAGCAGAGAAGCACCTCAGGCATCCACCTTATGTCCTACCCAGTCCAGTGAGAAAGCATCTCGGGGCAGGTTTGGAGATGGTTCACATTGGGACACTATCAGGTGTGAACCTCTTGCTGGAGGTGGACTCTGCTGCATACAGGAGCAAAGCAGCAATAAAATATGAGCAGCAGAGGTTAGTGCATATTGTCTATCAAAGAGGACTTCTGCGAATGTGTCTTCCCAAAGTAAAGTTAAGATTACTGCCTTTCAAATATGGTGGCCCTTAGCATCCCATTATTGGAGAGGGAAAAGGTCATATCAATGTTGACTTGTAAGTTTGAATTTCTGTAGGATGAATGACCATCTTGACTTTTTGTCTTTTCCATTGAGCAATGGTTTTAAGGTATAAATCCGTATTCTGTATTTCAATGCCTTGAACATTTATCATTTTCGCAAATGGAATAATTGTCTCCCTTGTTGATTGTGCATAATTCTTTGTGTGTAAATTCATAAGTGGTGGTGTGATGACAATGGAACCGACGGGCAATCTGTCTACAGGACAAACCGGTGGCCAGCATTCCAATTGCTCTTTCTCTGTCTTGCGCATTAAGTCGCGGCGTGTCTCTCTCTTAAGGCCCCGCCACACGTGACGGTTGTGCCCCGATTTTGAAGCCGATTCCGATCCGATTGCGATCGGATGACGTTAATTATCCGATCCGGTCCCAATTGGCTGGGAATCGGGTGTCTAGAACCTGCTCTATTTTTCCTATCCGAATCGGCCCCGGTTGTAAGCTTCAACCAACCAGAGCGCGTCTCGCAAAGCACGTCGTTTTAGTTTGCAAATGGCGGAACACGCCTGTTGGGATCATATCAGTACCACCGCCGTTGCTGATGTTTCGCACGCCTCTTTCCGAATATGATGCAAAACTGCTGATAATGCAAGCACATCATCATAACTGTCAAAACTAGCAGCCATTTTGCAGAACAGGTACGACTATGATCTTCGGTTCAAACCGGTCGGCTAAACAAGTCGGGAAATGTGTGGCAGTGCACACGTTTTTTTTTAGTCCGGCCCGATCACCTACCGATTTGAAATCGGGAATCGGCCTCAAAACCGGGCATGTGTAGCGGGGCCTTTACGGACAGGACGAGAACACTAGCACTAAATGCTTTTCTGAATAGTCTGAATACGCACACTTTATTGACGGAAAGAAAAACAAATTGTGAGCGGCTGTTCACCTTTGGTCGAAAAACATTCATGCTGCATGTTGCACGTGCTGCTCATTGACAGCGCGGCGATCGTGACCTAATTTTGCCCTCAGTTGTGTAATAACTCTGTATGACTTAGTCACTGCAGTATCAAAGCAAACTAGTGGCGAACAGCAAAATGGCGGACATACATAAAGTGTTGAGTTTCTAAAGTGGCTCAGTATATTACTACTACTATTTGAATGCGCAACAGGCTTCGCGTGCTAACAGGTAATACAACTACTCACTAAGCATAATACACTTTCACCAAAAATGAACTATAATAATATTAATATAATAAACACGATTCAGCGGTGATAGACATAGATCCTCGCGAGCCTCCACAGATGCTGGGACTTATGAGGGTCTATGGCTTTTGCTGAAATCACTGTTAATCTGTATTCGTTGGACAGCATGGGCTTTTCTGGGCAAACTGCGGCCGATGTCGGCCCGAGAACCTTTTATGAAGAGAGAAGGACTCAATCCGCCATTGTGCTTGTCGACCAGCCAGAAATAGAATCTGAATCAGACGGGTTGTCGATCCAAAACTTCTCGCCAGCCTCCTCGGAGAGGTCCGGGTGTTGCTGACGAAGGCTGCGGTTAGCCAGAAGGTTCACTTGCACTTTCAACGCGCGCAGTTCCCCCGTCAGCCTGACCAGATCCGCTCTTGTCTGCCCCTGGGCTTCAGCAAGCATCCTCGTGTGCATTTCGTCGTGTGCTACAAGCTTCGTCTCGGTGTGAGCGCTGTGATGCGCGCTGCGGTCCTGCAGGTGGTATATTTCTGACTTCTGTAGCGACACCTCTTTTCTCAGCTGGGTCAGAGTCTGTTTCACCTCAGACCTGTGCCTGGTAAGCGGATTAAGCTTGGACTGTATGCTCGCCTTGAGCTGGGCAACCTCGGACTGTATGCTAGCCTTAATCTGGGTCAACTCGGACTGTAAGTTCGCCTTGACCTGGGTCATCTCAGACTGAAGACTTTGCATCTGAGTCTCCAGTCCACTGATGTCCGCCTCCACACCTTTCCGGCGGATCAATCCTGTCTGGTCGCCCACGGTAGGGTGGATTGTGGCTGGATCTATCTCCTCTGCACAGTCATAGAACACCTCCTCCTCGCTGTCTGGTGCTTCTTGGGCAGGTGTTACGTCAGGTGCGGTGCGGGATGAAACGACAGGTGCCGCGTCAGGTGTGTCAGTGGGTGGATTGACGAGTGTCACGTCAGGCGTGTCGGTTGGTGGAATGGTGTGTATCACGTCGGGTATGTCGTTGGATGAAACGACAGGTGCCGCGTCAGACGTGTTGGTGGGTGGAATGGCGGGTTTAAGGTCAGGTGCGTTTGTGGAAGGAATTACGATTGTCGCGCCAGGTACTACGGGTGCTGCGGTGGGTGGAACGATAGGTGTTTCACCGGGTGTGGCTAGCTTCACGAATGTGTCAGCAGGTGATTCTTTGGGTGGAATGACAGTGGTTACAGAGTCAGTGTTCGTGGTTGGGGTCTGACGCGTTGTGTGTGGATCCCCGGTAGCTTTGTGAGTCTGACTCAAAGTGTTTGTATCCCCAGTAGCTGTGTGGGTCTGACTTGTGGTATCTGTATGCACGGTAGCCCGGGCGATGTTGATTTTCGACACCCGAGCCTCACAACGGGTGATCGGCTGCTGTCTGTAACCTGCATTAGGCGCCCTGGTAGGAAACAAAGAGCACAACATAATAATGATAATAATAAACAGCATTTATACCGCGCTAAATCCCAAGAAACAGTTAGCTCTAAGCGAGCAGGGGATATTCTGGCCTCCTCCTCACCTATTACCTTTTCATTTGGGGTGGGGGAGGCTCCCCCCCCCCCTCTCCCGGCGCCCCGGTTTCTATGCCACTGTATTCTATTTATTTTCGAAAAGAAAAGGGGAGATTTCCAGTGCTAATATTTTAGGAAGGTTGCAAAGTAAAGTAGGTAATAGCACTGTCAGGGGAGAGAAGTGTGCATGATCGACCAGTGATCATAGATCTACTGTGGTCAAAGCACACAAAAAGAAAAAGAGATAGGAAAGAGAGGGGGTGCTAAGAAAGCGACTGGAAGCAATGCATATGGAAGCCCCCCCTGAAGGGGGGCGTATCACATATCCCACTGTTCCAGCCACTCAGTGCATGGAAATTTAAATCTAGGTCCCCCAAGGGGGGTCCAGATATTTAGCCGGTGTGGACAGCTGTTTCGGTCTTGGCGACCTCTTCAGCACACCATCGGGAAAGGGGTTGCAGTCGATATTGTAGAAATAAATTTTATTTATTTCTACAATATCGACTGCAACCCCTTCCCCCCTTTTGGTAGGTTCTCTTTTAGGGTGCATGGAAATTTAACTCTGGGTGGTGGCATGGAATGTATGCCCCTGCAGACACCACAGTAAAATGTGGCTGTCATTGCAGATAGGCAGAAGTTCCTGCCTCCTCCAGTATTGCCGATGGTGTGCTGAAGAGGTCGCCAAGACCGAAACAGCTGTCCACACCGGCTAAATATCTGGACCCCCCTTGGGGGACCTAGATTTAAATTTCCATGCACTGAGTGGCTGGAACAGTGGGATATGTGATACGCCCCCTTCGGGGGGGGTGGGGGGGGGGGGCTTCCATATGCATTGCTTCCAGTCGCTTTCTTAGCACCCCTCTCATTCCTATCTCTTTTTTTGGTGCTTTGGCCACAGTAGATCTATGATCACTGGTCGATCATGCACACTTCTCTCCCCTGACAGTGCTATTACCTACTTTACTATGTAACCTTCCTAAAATATTAGCACTGGCAGTCTCCCCTTTTCTTTTCATTTATTTCTACAATATCGACTGCAACCTCTTCCCCCCTTTTGGTAGGTGCTCTTTTAGGGTGCATGGAAATTTAACTCTGGGTGGTGGCATGGAATGTATGCCCCTGCAGACACCACAGTAAAATATGGCTGTCATTGCAGGTAGGCAGAAGTTCCTGCCTCCTCCAGTATTGCCGATGGTGTGCTGAAGAGGTCGCCAAGACCGAAACAGCTGTCCACACCGGCTAAATATCTGGACCCCCCTTGGGGGACCTAGATTTAAATTTCCATGCACTGAGTGGCTGGAACAGTGGGATATGTGATACGCCCCCTTCGGGGGGGGGGGGGGGCTTCCATATGCATTGCTTCCAGTCGCTTTCTTAGCACCCCCTCTCTTTCCTATCTCTTTTTTTTTTTGGTGCTTTGGCCACAGTAGATCTATAATCACTTGTCGATCATGCACACTTCTCTCTCCAGACAGTGCTATTACCTACTTTACTTTGTAACCTTCCTAAAATATTAACACTGGCAGTCTCCCCTTTTCTTTTCATTTTTTTCTACAATAGCGACCGCAACCCCTTCCCCCCTTTTGGTAGGTTCTCTTTTAGGGTGCATGGAAATTTAACTCAGGGTGGTGGCATGGAATGTATGCCCCTGCAGACACCACAGTAAAATGTGGCTGCCAAGACCGAAACAGCTGTCCACACCAGCTAAATATATGGACCCCTCTTGGGGGACCTAGATTTAAATTTCCATGCACTGAGTGGCTGGAACAGTGGGATGTGATACGACCCCCTCCTTTTTTTTTTGGGGGGGGGGGGGGGCTTCCACATGCATTGCTTCCAGTCGCTTTCTTAGCACCCCCTCTCTTTTCTATCTCTTTTTTTTTTTGGTGCTTTGGCCACAGTAGATCTATGATCACTGGTCGATCATGCACACTTCTCTCCCCTGACAGTGCTATTACCTACTTTACTTTGAAACCTCTATTTATTTTACTTTCAAATGAATAATAATAGACTGAATGTTAATTAGAAAAAAATATTATTATGTATGCATTGTTGTTTAGTTTATTGTAAAAGTGGTGTGTTCAGGTATTGTGTTTTGTTTGTTATGTGCATATGTCATTGTATTTTTATTTTTGTGTACAGATTGCAAAGCGCTTAGAGCTTTTGATTAAGATTATGCGCTATATAAATACTCATTTTTATTATTATTATTATTATTATTATTATTATTATTGATAATGCACACATAAGCAAAAGTCATAAAACAGCTCCACTGTTGTCATTTACAAGCTGGTATACTGACGACAAAAAGAAATGCGACATTTTTGGAATCATGAGAACACTTAAAATGTTTCCGATGATTTCAAAAATGTTGCATTTCCTTTGATCGTCAGTATATTTTGCAGTACGATACTTCTTCGCAAAAATACGTAATGTGAATCTTATTAACCCGTTCAGAGCCTAGAAAATTTGAACGTCACCCAACTGCAAGAGGCACAGATCCTCATGAGCCCCCGCAGTCGCGGAAGTTCCTGAGGAACTATGCCTCTAACTGACACTTATTTGAATCCATGTTCCTGTGATAGCTTGGTTTGTGTGTGTGTGTTGAATAAACCTCTTCACTGCCGAGAAAAATTAACCACCTCCCAACTGCAAGAGGTATAGATCCTCATGAGCCCCCGCAGTCGCGGGGGGCTCATGAAGCTCTATGCCTCTTGCTAAGGCCAATTTGTATCCATGTCCATTGGACGGCTTAGCTTTTGGTCATTGAATGAACAGAGATTTCAGAGACAAAACGAATATAGTCCAGTGGCAAAGAAAGGGATTAATGAAGACTGCAAACACAGAGGCTGCGTCCACTGGCAATGACTGGGTTAATTATTTATATTTGAATTGTATTGTACTAGTGGTTTCTCTGTACACATGTAAACCAACATGTATTAACCCTTCACTGCCAGAGGACGCAGATTATGTTTCTGAAATCTTAGCTAATACAACATGAACGAGCCGCAGCTGTTCAAGGAACATAGATTCACCAAGAGGCATAGATCCTCATGAACTGCGGGGGCTCGTAAGGATCTATGCCTCTTGCACGCAGATAGTATGAACTTTTTCTCGGCACCACATGGTAAATATCCATGTAAGAGTACAAACGAGCTTTCAGTGCATAACTTCTGACCTCCTGAGCGTGTCCTTCACGTCGTCAGTGAGACCGCTAGCACGTACGAGTGTTTGCAGTTGTCCCTCGTCCAAGGTCATCATGTGGTCTCGCCACTGGCTGTCTGCTGTCTGTGTGACTGTTGATCATAACAGTGGAAAGGCAGTCCTGTACAGTCAACTGCGCATATAAACCAGGGTCGGATCAGTTACCTGGAGGGGTGGGGGGGGGGGGTCCAACTTTTTGTTAGGGACCTTGAACGTGATACAAAAGGCCTCCCCGACGCTAGACCTTGCGTCCAGGGGCCTAATAAATCGAAAAGCGGGTGTGGGGGTGTGGGGGGTCGGAGAGGTGGAAAGAAGGCGCGTGCGTTTTAAGACTCTCACTATTCGCCAAATTATCAAACAACGGAGGGGAGGGATGGGGGGGGGGGGGTCCAAACACCCCGAATGGATTTTGTTATAGCATGTTAAAGAATTTTGGGTCGATGGGGGAGGGGGGCTGGAACTCCCCCCAGATCCGCCCCTGAACAGGTTGAACAAAACAAAAAGTCAGAAATAGCATTACAATCACGCTTTCAGGAAGGTCCCAGGCAAATTTGTTCTTGTTGTAAAATTAAACTCTTTGTGTTCCAGGTACGAAATATCCACGTTTTGGAGTTGTCCTCTGAGGACTGCAGTACATTGTAGGAGACAGATCGACCATGATAGTTCAAGGGTGGAGGCAGAATAGCTTGGCGCCTATAGGCGCTAAGCTATTCTGGCACCACCCTTGAACTATCATGGTCGATTCATATCTTGCTGCGGGGGGGGGGGGGGTGTCAGGACTGAATGAGTTAACAACCCGGGCAAGGCATCGCACTTAGGCTGAATGCAATCCTTTTATAAGTTCCTTCTATTTATAGAAGGGATTTGTTTTTAGGACGGGTCGTGGTGGGGCGAATTTAATAGCATGTCCATGATGTCAAAGGCGGGCAGGCCTCTCACAATTGAAGTAACAAGATAAAAATTACGTCATGTCTAGTTACGCAAACTACTGCTGATTCGTACATTTGGTGCGAAGCGCCTTATATGCGTATGTATGTATGTATGTATGTGTGTGTGTGTGTGTGTGTGTGTGTGTGCGTGCGTGCGTGCGTGCGTGCGTGCGTGCGTATGTATGTATGTATGTATGTATGTATGTATGTATGTATGTATGTGTGTGCGTATGGATGTAAACAAGAAAATCTCCGACATTTCTGTACACACAATCTTAAAGCTTGGCAAAATACTTTCTTAAAGGGGTGCTAAAGAGCCTCCGAGCATATTGTAATTGAATGTCTCATTGAAGACATAAACAACCGTTCATAGGAAGTCGGTTGTCCCAGATTAAAGTCCGTAATTTTTGTCATATTTACTTGAAATTTTGGATATAGCTAGTTTGAAGAAAGACATTGTATGAGTTTGTTAGCTAGCTTTCTACCCTTTCAACTTCTTTAATACATTTTTCTTTCCAGAAAAAAATTAAAACCTTGACTTTTAAAGAAAGTCAGACAGAGGCGGTGACGTAAAAGAGGCAACTCCGTCACCACGCAGACTTTGACATAATACTCTAAATATGACGTAATTCTCTCTCTCTCTCTCTCTCTCTCTCTCTCTCTCTCTCTCTCTCTCTCTCTCTCTCTCTCTCTCTCTCACACCACACACACACACACACACACACACACACACACACACACACACACACGGACATACGCGCATCTCCAAGAGGCCTAGATCTTCATGCGCACTGAAAAATCTCAAAAAAATTGTTCCTGATATCAAAATTACGTCATATAGTTAATACTGATATCCGTAAACTCTTTTTCCAGGCGCATGTTATAACGCGTTGTGACAACAGTTCTACCTTCTGGGATGGATGCAGCAAATTTTACATGAAAACAGTTAATTCCTTGTATCGTCGGGGCATTAAATTAATACTTCCTGGTCCTACTTCGACTGACGAAAAATTAAAATCCCACAAGTTTCTAACATTGAACAAATAGTTTGAATTTAATCGCTGTGTTCTACTGCACAAGATCATGTACGGAAAAGCCCCTCCCTATTTACGAACTTTATTTTCTGACAGTAATAGGCAAAACACGAGAAACAGCTCGACCTATATTCCAAAAAAATAGATTACACATCTGTAAAACCAGTTTGTCCCATACCTTTCAGGCGCTAAAGCGTGGAATATTTTACCCCCAAACCTGAAATCAAATTGTAAGATTAGCGTCTTCAAAGATCGCCTCTACAAATATTTGCTTCAGAAGCAATAGTATGTTCGGTAACAGTAATAGTGATAGTATGGGAATCTACTACTATTCTTATAGTTAGTGATAAGTTTCCCATCACCAGATAATCTTATACTGTTGCTGCAGATTATGTAATATTTCGACTTTCTGCATTCACATGTCAGTTTGGTTTTTATTCCTTTCTTTGCTTGTTCATACCAGTATATGTTTTTATTCCTCTCTATCGTCTGATATATAATTATATGTGTAGATGGACAATGAGTTTGGAAAATAAGCATTGCTATGCCTAAAACTTTTATCCTGAATAAAATCGTTTCATTTTCATCATCATCTCTCTCTCAGAAAAAACATGCGTGCATATCCAGGAGGCATAGGTCCTTGTGCGCTCTCCGGGCGCATGAGGATCCATGCCTCTTGGAGATGTTTGGAGCGCGCGCGCACGCACGCACTAACACGCACACACACATCGATGCGCTTACAGAAGAACATGCAAGTGACCCGTGTACTTAGTATATCATGTAGCTAGGTAAAGTCAACCTGCTTTCACACAAATTATAGGAAGATAGAAATTGTACCGTGAAATTCTAGTTTTATCACCATATTCTTAAGCCTGTGAAGCGAAAGGGAAACTCATATCACGTAAAACATAAAATTACGTAAAACTACAACTTACGTCATGACAAATGACGTTTGACAAATCAATGACGCGTGTGTCCTGCGAACCTTATAGAGCTCATTGGCAGATATGGGAGACTTTTTCAATAGGAGATATTTCAACGTCAGAAACAGGTCAAATACAAAAGACAGAGACCCTTGACAGCGAGGACAGCTCTCATATAGAAGGGACTTTGTGGGTTATGGTTCATCCCATCTTGTTTTTGTTTGACATGTTAGGATTATTACATGAAAAGTGAAGTCTCGCTCTTCGCTTATATAAGTTATAAAAAAAAAAAAAACTTTGCTTGAAACTACCAAAAAATCCTGAGCCCTTGCGAATTTATCTTATCCGGAGTTACTGTATTTTAACTCATTCAACCCGACGGCCGAATTTCCAAAATTTTGGAGGCGTCATCAAATGACTATGCAAAATTTGTAGGAGATGGATCGACCATGATAATTCAAGAGCAGTGCCAGATTAGCTTGGCGCCGACAGGGGGCAAGCTAATCTGGCACTACCCTTCTATTATCATGGTCGAGCCAACAGGTAAAAAAATCAATAACTTCCGCTTATTTTCAGGTTGAAACCTGCTGAACAATACGTCATTTTGTGAGGACACTAAGTGATAGTCTAGAACCATAAAAACAGTTCAGTGCCAGTTGTCCAAACCACTGAATTCAAACAGAGTATACGGTTTTAACGGTTTAACTCATTCAGCCCGGCGCACGTATTTCCCAAATTTTGGAAGCGTCATCTAACGACTATGCACTTGTTGCAGAAGGTGGATTAACCATGATAATTCAAGGGCAGTGTCAGATTAGCTTGGCGCCGACAGGCGCCAAGCTAATCTGGCACTACCCTTGAATTATCATGGTCGACCCATCTCCTGCTGTAGTGCGTCAGGGCTGAATGGGATAATGCAGCGCAACAAATCGCAATGGCAAAGAGCAACAAAAAAAACAAAACAAAAAAAAAACAACCAACAACCCAACACTCAATAACTTTCGCTTATTTTCAGATTGAAACCTGCTAAACAATATATCATTCTGTGAGGACATTGAGTGATAGTCTAGAACCATAAAAACAATTCAGTGCAAGTTATCTAAACTATTGAATTCAAACAGAGTATACGGTTTTAACCCTTTGCTTCTAGAAATAAACAACTTCAGTTCTATGGAATGGAAATCATTTAGTTCTGGGAGGCAATGCGATAAGAAACGTTGTTTTCATCCCTACCTCACACCCGCCGCGAAATGGCCTTAGTTGCCTGCTCGGCGTTAAACCCAAATAACTAACTAACCTACGTCACACGACCAATTATTTTTAGCGCAAACCATACCATGTGACCGAGCTACAAAAACCCTTGTAGCGACTAATGGCGGACTTTTCGTAGCCCTCTTTCATAATAAATAATAATAATACCGTTATTATATAGGCGCTTTTTCTCAATTTTGGGGAAATCGACTCAAAGCGCCGCGCCTGAAACCCAACACACACACTCACGAAACAGACACGGATTTACGCCATTTAAGACAAACACAGTACAAGACAGACGAAGGGCCAGTCAGCTACTGAAGTTACAGAGATTTTTGATCGCTTGTATTTGAAATTTGTACAGTGGCCTGAGACCGGTACCAAAGTGGGGGGGGGGGGGGGGGGGGTGGAAGAACCGGAGTACCGGAGAAAGAACCCCCGACGATTTCAGACGAGTCTTGGATGCCAGTGTTGTATAAAAGGTCACCAAAACGTTCTGTAACAGAGCGGGTTTTGGCTTGCTAATTATCATCACCCGCAAATAGGAATTTTTTCCCCTAACCTTGGATTTTCTGCATTCAGCCGCTAGCTTTGAGAACACCATTATAGTACTGACTCTGCTAGTACCTTATCGCCTGCGCGCGTGCAGTAGTCTTTTCTTTTATAAGCGCGCGCGGTGTCTGTAGATGGCCTACGTGACCAGCGACATGTACATATCTTTTACCATCCTTGATATAGTACTGACTAAAGCGCATTCCAGTCTTTTTTGGTTCTGGGCGGTTGAAGTTCAGGCAACTAGTGCAGCTTGGCCGTCCAGCATTCAACTACATTCTGTGTTTTTTACAACTCACTTACGTTTCTGTCCTGTACTGCTTTCTTTTTAATGTTGTGGTAGAAATAAATACAAAAGTACCATGACTACCATCTTGACTCCCTTTTAATTCCCCCACATTTTGCACACCTCTCAGCCGCACGGCTACAGTTCTAAAGTACAAAGTTACTTAGTGTTGTTCTAAACAACAGGCACATTGCTGGAGATGGCAACGTCATAAAAGATTTTAAATTACGTCATAAGTCTGTTTTGTATAAATGTATAATCCTTTGACGTCAGTCATGTCTGGCGTGATCAAGGTTGGACGACTTCTTCTTGATTTATATTATGAAAATAGTGAAGGAATAAAAACAGATACGTTATTGGTAGCAGGGGCTTGCTAAACGGACCCTTGTAGGCCTTCGGGAGGTCAAAGGAACCATTGTATCCCGAATGCCTTCGGAGTGCAATGGTTCCTTTGACCTCCCTCAGATCTACCAGTGTCCGTGTAGCAAAACCATGCTACCAATAACTTAGTGTAAGGTACTCGCAGAAATTTCACCGCTAATAGTGCGACATACCCGGCAGGCTGGCGATGGCGGTGTCCGCCATACTGGGGATATCAGCGGGATCTGCAGGCAGCGGCAACAACAGAAACACATGGGCAGGCCAGCTCAAGTCCTGCACAGGCACCTCCACTTCCTCCATCTTGACCACACTGATGGCATCTGCAACTCACAGCAGTTGTTTCGAGCGTATGAATCTAGTCTATTATAAAATAAACACGGACTGAATGCACCAAAAGCAAAGAAAAACAAAATCACTCACCGACTCGCTGTTTTAGTTAACCAAAAAATCAAATCGTGCGGTCCTATCTTTGTGACGATGGTAGGACTGTTATGATTTGTTAAAGTTTCTGAAATCTTTGTTCATTCATCAACCAAAAACCAAAACCGTCCAAGAAACGTGGATGCAAAATGTTCTCAGCAAGAGGCATAAATCCTCATGAGCCCCCGCAGGCGCGGGGGCTCATGAGGATTTGTCTCTTGGAGTTGGCTCGTGTTCATTTAGTATCGCCCCAGCGACTCACCCTCACTGCGTTCAAAGTCTACAACGGCGATTCCTGCAGCTTCCAGACATTGGACGCTTTTTACACGACACCTGCTGTTCCCCAGATATTCCATGTGGACTTTGATGTCGTTGGCAGAAAGAGAGAGGTAGGGAATACCGGTGATTATCACAGTGGTGGGCGCCTGAGGATCCGCACGTAGGATGTCCACAAATTGTGTCTTCCCTTTATCTATACACAATTAATTTATTATTGATCAATAATTCATACGCTACATACATGTTAGGATTAAATGCAAACTCTCGACGTCAGATAGTCTTTGTCACTTTCGCGGCATTAAAATCCAAGCAGTCAATGCATGGTAAATCAGACTCGAATAAAGTTAGCCTGCTAATTAAAACGTTAGTGATTTGTTGTTGTTGTTGTTGTTACTGTTGTTATTTGTTGTCTATTGATAATTTGTGAACGGTACAAGTAACGCTGAAGCTATTAAAGTTAATCAGGTTTAATCATCGCAACACAGTCGGAAAACAATCAGCAACAGATACTGCTGACAGTATTATGTATGGGTCATTTGTGTACTAACTTAGAGCTTTATGATGTAAATACAGTACCAAATCTCGAAATTCATCGTTTGGTGGATGTGTTGTTTTTGTACCCGAGAGCGCAAATTATCGTCTGCATCGGCCTCGTTTTGAATTTGTGCATATTTACTAGCCTACGTCACAAGGCAGAACCCGGTCAATACTGAAGACGACGGAGGTCATCGTTGTGGGTACACACGCGTCAGTGTAGACATGTACTGATGTTCTCCGGCATCCCTTTGACATAATTTTCCACGAGAATGTAAACTAACTCTTCCATATTTGCTATGCTGTCAAAATCAACGCGGGTTCCCGCGCTTGACCTGCTACCCTGAGTAGCGGGCGATCGTTCTGGGGGCGTGGCTTCTTCGACTCTTGTCTCCGCGCGAACTTGAGCGACTGAGCCAGGGTCACGAAACATAACAGTGGTATTTATACCCACTTTCTGTATTGCAATTTCACACTATGATCACACACATCGAAGTCTACGTAACTAAAAGCATCTCTGGAAACGACAAATGCACAATCGCAGCAGAAACACTATCTCTGTGAATCGAGTGAATGAGAGCCCGCACAGACAAAAACGTGTCACGACCATCAATGTCGGCAGCCGGCGGTGCCGCAATTTTGACACACAGGCCGTAGTTTTCAGATCATTGCAGCACAAAATCTGATGAACTAGCTCGTAACTGTATGATAAAACAGGTTTAAAATCTTGCAAAATCAGTAAGAGATAAATTCTACTGAAGATCATGAATTCTGAAAATCACTAGCGCCCGTGGAACTATAGGGAGATCGACAAAGACCGGCGTCACGGTACCGGATTACTTACTGATTCACATAGCAAGAAAGCGACAAATTCCGGATGGGCGGTCAAGCCAAGCTTTATATTTCCCTTGTTCGATGTCAATTCTACTTAGGGGTATCTTGTCTCTCTTTCTCTTTCTTCTCTTCAATTACGAGTCTGTCATTGTCGGCCTGCGCGAGTCGACTGATACTTTCTTTTTTTCTTCGCTGGTACATGGTTCATCCGCCATCTTGTCTCTGATTGGTTATAATTATGCAGATGACCTAAGGTCGTATAGAATAGTTATGACGTCAGCTACCTGATCGTCCATCGGAAGCAATCTTTTGACTAGGTATAGTCACAAGATTCCAGTGGCCTCTTTCGCTTTGAACGGACGAAAGAAAGCATTTGGTGGGACAATAGGGTGGTCACTGTCTAAGTGGGTATGTCTACTGAAGCCCAGTAAAAGCTTTTTGCGAACTGAAGCATTAAAAAGGTCGGTCGTGCCCCTTTAAGAAACCTTATGTACTGCGTAAGAATCCATTTCATCAAGTACAGTTAACAGGAAAAATTAAAACCCGAAAATACAAAACATGCTACAAACAAACAAAAAGCAAACAAACAAACAAACGACCAACCAAACACACAAACAAAGATAATTAAACAAAACAGTGGCTGCAGCAACTAGTATGGGTAAGAAGCTCTTTGGAGTGTTAACCCCTTCAGTGCCAATGGAAGCTTCTGAAATCTTTGTTAATTCAACGACCAAATGCCATACCCGTCCAAGGAATGTGGATGCAAATTGGTCTCAGCAAGAGGCATAGGTCCTCATTAGCGCCCGCAATCGCAGGGGCTAATGAGGATATATGCCTCTTGAAGTTGGATCATGTTCACCTTCTCTCGGCAGCGAAGGGGTCACACACATCTACAAACAGAATTTAGTCTTCTTTGTCGTTTTGTTTCAGTAGCAAAAAAAAAAAAAAAAAACGTGCGCTGAACCGATGTTTCCTAATAACTCGTTTCAACCCTGACGCACTACAGCAGAAGATGGGTCGACGATGATAATTCAAGGGTAGTGCCAGATTATCTTGGCGCCTGTCGGCGCCAAGCTAATCTAGCACTGCCCTTGAATTATCATGATCGATCCATCTCCTGCAACAGGTGCATAGTCGTTAGATGACACCTCCAAAATTTGGGGTATACGTGCGCCGGGCTGAATGAGTTAACAACCATAACTGTTGCATTGTGGGTTCACCTTGACAGGATAGCGTGCAATGCCCACTGTAGACAGATCTTGTCTCCTCATCATAGAGAAATATACACGCCGGATACCCCTCTATGGAATGATCACCCCTGCCTACTATCTTCATTGCATCTGAAACACGAGCAGAAACTGTTCAACAAATAAGGAAATCTGTACCATCATCAATTAGTTGTGTTCTGATAGTTATAATTCTGGTTGTCGTATAATGGTGTCGATGGTGTAGGTGGTGACTATGATGATATTGGCATAATAATAATAATAATAATAATAATAATAATGGGTAGATTATAGAAAGCCGATGATGTCGTCATTGTGCATGACTTATATTTGTGGGTGCGAGTGTGGCTGGCCAAGCCAATCCTGGAGCCACACCTGCGAGGGCAATGGTGGCACTGGAACGTAGCCATGGGGAGAGTCGACGCTGTCTTTCTGCGAGCTCTGGCACTGGTGATCTTTTCGTGCCGATTGTGTCCAAAGAGCGTGCAGGCTTTCCCGGTTGCGACACGCCAGCCAGATCTGTCTTGCGCTTAGCGCTTCAAGTTCCTTTACCGGGAAGACGCAGTGCTTGAGGCTGTCTTTTATGCAGTCTTTGAAACGTTTCTTTGGCCGTCCTTGCTTCCTGTAGCCGTTTGAGAGAGTGCCATACAGGAGTTGGCGTGGCATGCGAGAATCATCCATGCGTATGACATGACCTGTCCAGCAAAGTTGTGTCTTTAAGATCAAGGCTTCAACACTCACTAAGCCAAGAGGAATCACTCAGCGCCGGACAAACAGTTAGATCCCCTGACCCCGCCTATCAGGCACCCAATCGCCAGCCCACAGAGAAATACGCAGGTATAGAATAAGACGATCATTTGCATCTTCATTTGCATCTGCGGGGGCAGGGGATCTAACTGTTTGTCTGTCCGGCGCTGAGTGATTCCTCTTGGTTTGTGTACAATTCTGCCAGCGCTAGCCTCACCTATCTGGTTTGTGAGTACTCACTAAGCCAGCATTGTCCAGGACTTCCAGGTTTGTCATTTGATGCCCTTGAGTGAGCGCAGGGATCTCACGTGGAAACGTTCAAGCTGTTTGAGCTGTTTTCTGTATGACTCACAGGCATAGAGGAGACTGAGGAGGACTACCGCCTTGTAGACTTGATCTGGGTGAAGAGCTTGACATTGTTGTTTTTCAACATACGAGTGCACAGACGACCCAGGGCTTTGCTGATGCGAGCTGCGATTTCCTTGTCGATAGTACCGTCAGAAGAGATGATGCTCCCCAGGTATCTGAACTGGTCGACAGTCTTCAGCTCGGCGCATTCAACATACATTTTGCGTGGGGGTGCTCTTGTGCCTGGAGCTTGTTGTTGCAGGACCTCGGTCTTGTTGAAACTGATGGTGAGGCCAAACAGTCAAGAGGCTTCTGTGAACCTGTTGACGATGGTCTGGAGGTCAGACTCCGTGTGCGCCATCAGCGTACAGTCATCTGCAAACAGCGCCGCAAGGATCAGTCTCTCGATGGTCTTAGTCCTGGCGTTCAGTCGACAGAGGTCGAAAGAGGGAAACGTCTAGTTTATACTTCAGGTACACTCCCTTCTCAAGGTCGCGTACTGCATGTGTCAGGACACACGTGAAAAACAGTTTGATCATCACGGGGGCAAGAACACAACCTTGCTTCACACCATTGGAAATGTCGAAGGGTGCGGATGGGTCGCCGTTTGACTGGACAACTCCTACCATTCCATCATGGAAGAGGCGGATGATGTTGGTGAAATTCCTGGGGCAGCCGAGCTTTGCGAAGATGACCCAAAACGCTTCTCTGTTCACGGTGTTGAATGCTTTGGTCAGGTCTATGAAGACAGCGTAGAGGTCCATGTGCTGCTCAATGTATTTCTCCTGTACCTGTCTCGCAGAGAAGACCATGTCGACTGTGCTGCGGCCGGGTCTGAAGCCACACTGAGTCTCTGGTAGTGCTTCCTCAGATACAGAACTGATCCGGCGGTTGAGGATGACTCTAGCGAGGATCTTGCCAGCGATGGACAAGAGTGAGGTCCTTCGGTAATTGACACGGTCTGCTTTGATGCCCTTGTTCTTGAACAGAGAGACGATTGCAGCATCTCTGAATTCCTGTGGCATGTTCTCCTCTGCCCAGATGCATGTCAGAATGTTGAGGAAGGCATCATTGGTGTCAGGTCCAGCTGCTTTGAATAGCTCAGCGGGGATACCGTCCAGGCTTGCCGGAGCTAGTCTGGTTGATCGCTTTCTTGACCTCGTCCAGGGTGGGCGTGAGGTCAAGGTCATCCAGTGTCGGCTTCTGAGGAATCATGTCCAGGGCCGTGGGGTCGACAGTGAAAGGCAGGTTGAGCAGATTTTAGAAGTGTTTCTCTCTGGCGCTCAGTGGTGCTGCCTTTGTCCTTCAGCAAAGTAAAGCCGTCAGAAGAAAAGAGAGGGGTTGTGCTGGGTTTGGCATGGCCGTAGACAGCTTTCATAGCGCTGAAAAAACTCCTTGGAGTTATTGGATTCAGCAAAGTGTTGAAGTTCTTTTTCCTTGCTGTCCCACTAGGTGTCCTGCATGTTGCGGAGCTCTCTCTGGGCTTTTCTCTGGACGTGTTTGATGCGGTCTTTCTTGGACATGGAGTTGATGTCATTCTGCCACTGGGCTTCTGCTCCATTAGCTTGTTGATCTCTTCATTGTTCTCATCGAACCAATCCTGGTGTACCCTCTGCTTGGGTCCAAGCACGTCTTTGGCAGGCTCCGTCACCATCCCCTTGAACTGGTTCCACATTTCAGTTGGGTTGCCAGTCAATGGTCAATGGGCAGTTAGCAGGTCATCAAGGTGGGACTGCAAGTTTTCCTTCACGATCCTTCATCAGCAAATCTGGTTTCACTAAGAGCCGCAATGTCGATCTTATATCTCGCCAGCTCCCTGTCTATGACGGCTGTTCATCTGTGTGGTCTATGCACCTGATCTCTGTCCAACAGGGTTCGTACGTTCCACGTAGCGAGAATAAGTTTCTTTCTTTGTTTATCTTTTCGACCGCATAAAGGTTAAACCGCCAGCCGCGGTAAGCTGACCGGTTTGGTGTAGGGCAGGCAATGTTTGGAACACCTTTTCAAGTTCCCTCCCTTACTAGGGTGGTCAGTGCTGTCCTGAAGAGGGCTGCTCAGTCGCCTGGGATGCTGCCGAACTTCCCTGCTGCCCCTGGTACAGGGAAGGGCGACCACTGGTCCACAGGCTGCCTACGTGCAGTTTCGGAGATACGACTCCCAGTAGTAACCTTTACCTGTCGGTTCGCTAGTTCCCCATCGCCGCAGGGCTTCTGGAGGAATCAGAAGAAAGAGAAGATGAATAAGCAGATTTGGTGAAGATCCATGCACAAAACTTGCGCTTGAAGGATGTTTTGGTGGAGAAGCTGTTGCGCTGGAGCAACCCTACCCTCTCGGCCGCAGAAATCAGAATCCAGTGACGTTACAACTGGTAACTTCCTTGGCTGCAGTGGATGGCTATGTCTTCTGCTGTGCTCTGACATGCCCCTGGCACTCCACAGTGCAGTGCTGTCCCGCCCTTTTGGCCGTTGAACCTTAGATTGAGTTTCTTTCGCCCAGTCGGCCGGTGACAGACTTTGCATGCTAGGACGAGCAAGTCCTGCCTCATCAAGGGTTTGAAACCCCCGGTTTCCCCTCACTTGGTTTAGCCAGCCAGCTGAAGCTGTTGCCCGTGGTGTGGCCGCTGGGCATGCTGCAGCTACGTGGAGCCACACGTGAGAGTTGAGTGTCAAAGTGGGGACCTATACTGGTAGAATACTCTCTAACCTTCGAGACGACTTGTCACTCCCCCCCCCCCCCCCCCTTATTATAGGTGAAACTCCCTTGTTGAATACTCCAGACACCACACTAATAATAATAATAATAATGACAATGATGATGTTGATAATGATGATGATAGGAGAAGACACGGTTCGGAAGAAAATTAGTAACAACAAACAACATTGTGTCACTGGTCATACTGACTCAAGTTCTGAATCCTTTTTATTTTTATTTTTATCGAACCTTAGTGGTAGATGATAATAATAATGATGATGATGATGATAGAAGAAGACAAGGTTCGGAAAAAAATTTGTAAAAACAAACAACATTGTGTCACTAGACATAATGACTCAACTTTTGAATCTTTTTATTATTATTTTTATCCCACCCTATTGGTAGATGATGATGATGATGATGATGATGATGATGATGATTTTCATTAATATGATATAATATTAATTTTAAAACAAACTATATATTAAGCACTGGCGGTATTTGATTTTGCTTATTAATATCATTATCTTATTATTATTATCTTATTTTTATCATCATAATCGTCATCATCATCATCATCATATCATAATCATCGTCGTCTTCGTCATCGTTGTCGTCGTCGTTATTATTATTATTATTATTATTATTATTATTATTATTATTATTATTATTATTATTATTATTATTATTATTATTATTATTATTATTATTATTATTATTATATTGATTATCATCATCGTCGACTGACTGATAGTTATACAGTGGAGAATCCTGACCCATAGACAGGCCTTTGCGTAAGAGTTAACCTGGTCTGCATCTGCGTTACCTTCGTGGCTGTGATAGTCGACAAGAATTCCGCCGTCCTCCCAGTTGATATGGTCCACCGGCCCGCCTCCACTGTCCTCCATGTAATGCCGGACAGCGTTGCCACCGAGCAGGTATCCACTCGATACAAGAACAGTTTTTAGATGTGTAGGACGGCACGATGTGGATGTGTCGTCCAGAGCGTGCTCCATGGCGTGTGGACTGGCTAAAATATCAGAGATATATTGCACAAGGTTTAAAATCTTTCGTAATTTATATCATTTTATAAGGAAGAATCAATGATCATTAAACAATCTTTCTTAACTCATTGGAGACGTGCCGTATTCGGATACGCGGCGAATAGCCGCGTATCCGTGTGTGGCGCGTCTCCAATGAGTTAATCTGCTATTCGACTTGACATGTTTTGGAAAGATTTTCTGGAATGGGCCATACTTGCTGGAAACCTTTCGGCAGGTGTAAGGATGAGTAATAAGTAAGAATAAGGCCGAGTGAGAATAAGGCCGAGTGATAATAAGGCCGAGTGATAATAATAATAATAATGCTAAGTGAATGATCAGAGCGTCGACCTTACTCTACCTAAGTCTGTTAAACCTTTCACTGCCAAGAAAAGGTGAACGCCACTCAACTGCAAGAGGTATAGATCCTCATGAGCGACCGCAATTTCGGGGTTTCAACTTTCATGAGGATCTATACCTCTTGCCGAGACCAGTTTGTCTCCATGTTCCTTGGACAGGTTGCGTGCGCTTTGGTCGTTGAATGCAAGATCACAGATTTCACAAACAAGATGTACGTACACCGGCAGGGAAGGGGTTAATTAAATTTGTAATGACGTGCAAATAATCAGACGATAGAAATCTGAAGATTCTGGGAAATCCTTACTTTGAAACTGTTGTTTGCCGATGAAAGCTTTGTAGAAAACTGACACGATGTCTGATCGGGAAGCCTTGATAAACAATTTGTCCGTGTTGAGCAAGGTTCCTCGGGCCCACGTCGGCCCGAGGATCTTTTGCTTAATGGGGTGGGATCAAAAACATCCTGTTCATCCATTGCTGTTCGCACCTATCGCCATCTGATTACCCACAGCGTCATGGAGAGAAATGAGTTTTCACGATCAAGAAAACTGTATTGTCTGTTTACAGATAAAAACAGAGATTACAAAGTAAAGTAGGTAAAAGCACTGTCAGGGGAGAGAAGTGTGCATGATCGACCAGTGATCGTAGATCTACTTGGTCAAAGAACACACACCAAAAAAAAAAAAAAAAAGATAGGAAAGAGGGGGTGCGCTAAGAAAGCAATGCATATGGAAGCTCCCACATTTTATCCCACTGTTCTAGCCACTCGGTGCATGGGGTCCAGAAATTTAGCCGGTGTGGACAGCTGTTTCGGTCTTGGCGACCTCGTCAGCATACCATTCGGCATACTGGTGGAAGGCAGGAACTTTTGCCTACCTGCAAAGACAGCCACATTTTACTGTGGTGTCTGCAGGGGCATACATTCCATGCTTCCACCTAGAGCTAAATTTTCATGCACCCTAAGAGAGAAGCTACTAAAAGGGGGGAAGGGTTGCAGTCGATATTGTAGTAATAAATGAAAAGAAAGTTAACTCATTCTACCCCAGAGACACCACAGCAAGATATGGATCGACCATGATAGTTCAAGGGAGATACCAGAATAGCTTGGCGCCTATGGGCGCCAAGCTATTCTGGCATCACCCTTGAATTATCATGGTCGATCTGTGTCCTGCACTAGAGTGCAGTCTTCAGAGGACAACGGCAAAAATTTGGGATTTCGGTGTTGGGGTAGAATGAGTTAAGTAAAGTAGGTAAAGTAGGTAAAAGTACTGTCAGGGGAGAGAAGTGTGCATGATCGACCAGTGATCATAGATCAACTTGGTCAAAGCACAAAAAAAGATTGGAAAGAGTGCTTTTACCTACTTTGCTTTGTAATCTTCCTAAAATATTAGCACTGGCAGTCTCCCCTTTTCTTTTCAAATAAAAACAGAAAATCGTCTTTACGTTTCATGCGCTCTGTTGTCTCTCAAAAACTATAAGATAAATAAGACATTGCGCTGTAGGCACACGTGAGGTGAAAACCCATAAACTCACACACACACACACACACACACACACACACACACACACACACACACACACACACACACACACGCACACACACACACACACACACACACACACACACCACACACACACACGCACGCACGCACCTGACGCACTCGCGCACGCACGCACACACGTACGCACGCACGCATGCACACACACAGAAACATGCACACACAGACGTACGCACGCATGTTCGCACACACACACACACGTACGCACGCACGCACGCACACACGCACATACACACACAGCGCGCTCGCTGTACGCACGCACACACACACATATACACAGAGACCCATGTACGCACGATTGCACGCACACACGCACGCATTCACGCCCGCCCGCACGCACGCACGCACACACACACACACACACACAAACACACAAACACACACAGATACACACACACACACACACACACACAGACACAGAGTGGCCTCCCCTTGGACAAGCTAGCAGTACCCGTTTGTTAGGTCTCGGAATTTTTCGAGAAATATCCTGAAAATGCCAGTCGTCGGGCTTCCCAACGCTGTTGAGGGATTGCTAAACATCCTGCTAGCTGACCATTCCATTAAATCGTGGAAAATCGCCGGGGAAGGTGAGGACATGACTTTTGTGCTCAGGCTGTGTACGGCAGCAGAGCAGACCGGGACCGCCATCACTACACGCAATGGACAGTGGCGACGTAAACCCCCAAGCCAGATGCGGCGTGACAAGAGGAGGGCCGAGCAACATCGGGCGAGACTGGACAGCAACAACACCCAAGCCCAAGGTACACAAGAATCACAGAATGATGACAACAACACCACAGAAACAAAGGCAAGTGACAATGACAAACACTTCAGTTTATTTGTGTCAACACCAGATACTGACCTACATTCCAACACAGTCACAGAGGCAACAGAGGACACATCACGCACCCCACGTGCTGTTCACGGTATTGACAATGACCTGACACAGTGGAATGTTGTGCAGGGGGCGTGTGCTACAGATGTATCAAACGTTGAAAACCTGGACAGGACTGTGGACTATTTCAGTTTTTCCACTCCAGCATCTCAACATGATGATGTGTTTGACATCGAAAAAGAAGGAGAAGCAGCTGGTTACGACTTACACACTACTAAACTGTATGTGGCCGGAATCACAGAGAGGCTGACACAAAAACTGCTACGAAAACCAACCAGAAACATAAAGTTCAAGAATATTGTGTTTGACAGTGGACCCTCACAAGCTCAGCAGTTACTGCTGGGAGAGAGTGATGACATTATCATTGTGTATGACTGTCACAAGCATAGCGTGTTGAACTGGTTCATCAAGCACGCAAAAACAACACAGACAGAACGTTACTATTTGGACAGGTTACGTCAAGGTGGGTCTGTGGACAGACAGACACACCGTGATGACTTCGACATCATGGAGACAGACCTACATCTCCTGGCGACTTTGGTGCGACATCTCCTTGGATAACGCTACACAGTGCCGCTGCGTGACTGTCGGACTACACGCTGAAGCCCGTACACGAGTGACTATTAAATTGACTGAATCAGTCATGATATACTGAACTGTCGTGAATGACGTCGGTTTCCGCGTCGGTTCATTCGATTGTTTTTTGTTCTGTGCAAATTGTACTCATTGTTCATATGGGCCTGATGGCCTGCAAAAACTGAAATAAATTTATTATTATTATTATTACACACACACACATGCACGCTTGCGCGCGAATGCCTTTACAGTGTAGAGGAGAAATTAAAAGATCTGGTGAAAAGAATAGTTTCTAAAGTCAACTCAGCTATAGTAAACGTTACCTGAAATAAACAGTGTACCTTAACAAACGTCGTTAACTCATTCAGCCCGATGGCCGTATTTCCCAAATTTTGCCGGCGTCATTTGATGACTATGCATCAGTTGCAGGAGATGGATCGACCAAGATAATTCAAGGGCAGTGCCAGATTAGTTTGGCGCCGACAGGCGCCAAACTAATCTGGCACTACCCTTGAATTATCATGGTCGACCCTTCTCCTGGTGTAGTGCATCAGGACTGAATGGGCTGAAACCTCCATTCTCCACTTTAGCCTGTGGTTTCAGATAGCCGACTTTGATAACATGATCGTATCAAACACTTTGTTATCGTTCACTATTGTGGGTTGACCTCACTCGATCTCCTATCTCAATCGTACAAACATAAACTTGTGTGTGTTGTTGTTAACCCCTTCACTGTCGGTATAAATTTTGACCACCATCCAACTGCAAGAGGTATAGATCCTCATCAGCCCCTCGCAACTGCGGGGGCTCATGAGGATCTATGCCTCTTGTCGCGATCACTTTATATCCACCTTCTTTTGACGGGTGGGGTTCTTTGATGCTGAATTTACAATTACTTCAATAACAAAATCTGCACCCACTGGCATTGATGGGGTCAACGCAGTGATGATAACTCAAATCACCTTATCATGACAGGGATGAGTAACAAACACACACGGTGCACAATGCACATGTAATTATGTACAATACAAAGAGAAGATATAATGCAGCGAAAATTCCAGCCGAAGAAACACGCTAATAAAGGACAATAACAACACAATTTATTAACACATTCTACCCCAGGAACAAAATCTCCAAATGTTGAAGTTAGCCCTCTGAAGGACTGTATTACAATTCTAGAAACAGATCGAGCATGGTAGTTCAAGGGTGGTGACAGACTAGCTTGGCGCCCATGGGCGCCAAGGTATTCGGGCACCACACTTGAACTATCATGCTCGATCCATGTCTTGCTGCGGTGTGTCGGGGCTGATGAGCTAAAGGCGCCAAGCTATTCTATCATCACCCTTGAACTATCATGGTTGAACAGCCTCTAGATATGGACATTCAATCTTACGAGGACACTGCCCATAATTGGAAAGGTCGATCCCAGGTCTCAACGTGCTCAGTGATCACATGTGCTGATTCAGTTTAGTTCAGTCGCTAATTAATCAACGTACACGATAACTTCTCACAAAGCTTTGATTGTTGACGCAGAAGCGACTACTTCCTTGAACTCTCAAGGGCTGCAGGCATTCGGCTTTGCTTAAAGGCCCACTACCGCCGTAGCGGTTCAACAATACCCTTCTGTAAAATTGGTTACGAAACGTTACATATAGGTCTAGTTATGATTCATTGAGACACAGAAGATTCCCGTTCAGCACAAGTCGACGTAATATCAAGTAATTTGCGATGACGCTACTCTGTTCTAGAAATATAATGCTATCAATACGAGAAACAGCTAAAAATAGACTGATACGCTAAAGGCAGCGCAGAATAAATGAATGCGATTACACGTGTGCTTTTGATGCGTGTCCAAACTGCTGTTAAAGTTCATTAGGTGTGTCGAGAAGGTGTAACAAATAAAATCGGTGCTGAAATGTGTCTTCAGATCCATGTGTAATTGTACTTTAATGAAAACATGACACATATGCTGAATTCAGTTTTGTTCAGTCGCTAATCAATCTGATTGGCCCATTCCTCTTTTTTTTTTTTTCTTTCTCATAGGTCAAAACGCAAACAGTCCCAGTGTTCCGTTTGGCCTCGCCCTCTTGAAGCAACCTACACGAGAACTACTCATTATGCTTTGATTGTTGACACGGGAACGACCACTTCCTTCAACTGTCATAAGATGAAGGTTTTCTTTGCTTAATGAGATAGAAAATTGTCTGCGAAGTACTGATGGAAAATGCCATCTGTGCTTGCCTGACAATTACTCTGAGAGTTTCTGAGCTTGAAACTCGGTGAGCAATTATAATAGGTCCTCGGGAGGCAGGCCGCGTTTGCCAGCGTAAAATCGTGAGCTAATAGCGTTAGGGTCGGTGAGGTCGGCCCGAGGACCTTTTGATCTAAGTGATTATGATCTAAGAAAGCTCCCGCTCACATAGCTCTTTCTCCCAATACTCAAAAGGTCATCCGGCCGACGGCAGCCGCCGTTGGCCTGCGCACGCCAGTGCGCGGGCCAACGGCGGCCGACGTCGGCCTAAAGGCCTTTGCGCACTAGGTCTGTCATTTATTCGTGCCAGGCCAATAGACGATTTCCGGTAATCAGAATATAGATTGTCGGCACCAAGCTAATCTGGCACTGCCCTTGAATTATCATAGTCGATCCATCTCCTGCAACAGGTGCATAGTCGTTAGATGACGCCTCCCAAATTTGGGAAATACGTGCGTCGTGCTGAATAAGTTAGGAATAGTTTCTATGAGCCTGCTACCTTGTCATCTTCCTTACAAATGATTTCATCAAGCCTACGCAAACGTTTCACTCTGCAGCAGCAAGTAAGCTACTCAAGTCCTTCGTGGGCTGTTTGCTGTCTGCATGAGCTCATGAAAATCACACTTCTCGCAGACACAAACCTAGCCTACTTTGTTTGCTTTAAAATAACTGCCATTTGCCACCTTACTCAAAGATAAATGACATCGATGGAAGTTGACGTAATTTCATATGGCCCCGAAAGTCAATGCGCGGCATTTAAATTTTTTTTTTAAACATGACTTGTCTATGAAGTTATTTATAGTGAACGTGTGAAATATAATCACAAGATCAATGAACATTATCACATAAAAAAAACACAGTTTGCTTGACCTGATGGAATTCTCTCCAGTCATGGGTTCATCCCTAGCAGTTTCTTCAGCTACTAGTTTTAGGCGTTCTACTTTCCAGCTTGACAGTTTCTTCAAATATCGTGTGTCACGGTTTACATCAAACTTTGTAAATAGTCTTCGTTCTCCCACAACTTTAAAGAGAGTGACATATTTTGTTTAATGGTAAAAATACCACGGAAAAACACTGCGGCATTCTGGCCAATCGTTGACGTCGCGTGAATTAACGTTTCACAGACCTAGTCCTTAGACAGGTCTGAAGGGAGACTAACACAAACCATAGGGTCTGACAAGCGATGCTCGCCGGTATGCGAGGCATTGTCCGCTCTTTGGAATGAGTGTCGCCGAGCACGTCTGCGCGCTGAGACTGCCACAGATCATTTTGCGGTTGAATACTCCTGGAACTGACAGAAATGCGAAAATCGCATTTGTCCTCGTAAATCAACGACTTAAAAGTAAAAGTAAATTAACACTGCATCAATCCCTTCCCTCCGACTGGACGCATAATTATTTTGTTTCTGAAATCTTTATTCTTCCAACCATGGAAAGCCACATTCGTCCAAGGGACATGGGACATGGGACACAAATTGGTCTCAGCAAGAGGTATTGATCCTCATGAGCCCCCGCTGTCGGGGGGGGGGGGGGCTCATGGGAATCTATGCTTCTTGCAGCTGGATCGTGCAGAGGCTTATGAGAATCTGTGTCCCTCTTTCTTGCCTACACGTGAGTGGGACTTAAGCTCATCACCACAGATGACAATGTTTAGTTTGATTATAATTAGTCGATGTTTGCTTGCGTGGAAAGTCACTAGCTTCTCTTCTCGTTTTTTTTTTTTTTTTTTTAGTCTCAGAAACGTGCGGATGTGAACGATCGTCCGATAAACCCATTCTTTGCTAAAAAAAATTGAGGCCAATTACACGGCGTATGTATGAATTAATTTGTGTTTATTCTTATACTTGCTTGCGTTTTAAATTATATAAAGATTGCCGAATGATACGCTCAAGTACAACGTCCTATTCTTTTTGTACATAATGATAAGCTCTTCGTGATCTCCACACTAATACATATATCGCGTGTTCAGAAATTTGTCCTGAAGTGTTTTAATTAATGTCATGTAAGTAGTAAGGCAAAGCCCTACTTATACAAACACAATAGGCTACAGTAGGCTATATAACAAATTCATTTGTTTTCATCCCTGCGTCACACGACCAATCCCTTTAGTGCAAACTGTACCACATGACCAAGCTACAAAAACCCTTGTAGCGACAAATGGCGGACTTCTTGTAGCCCTCTTTCTGACGCGTCTTGGATGCCAGTTTTGTTCTATAAAAGATCCTGAAAACGTTCCAAAGTACAAAGTTACTTAGTGTTGTTCGAAACAACAAGCACACTACTGGAGATGGCAACGTCATGATATTTTAAATTACGTCATAAATCTATTATGTATAAATGTATATTCCTTTGACGTCAGTCATGTCTGGCTTGATCCAGGTCGGAAGATTTCTTCTTGATTTCTTTTACTAAAATTGTGGAGAAATGAAAACAAATACGTTATTGGTAGCAGGGGCTTGCTGCACGGACCCTTGTAGGTGTTCGGGGTACAATGGTTCCTTTAACCGGGTACGTGTAGCAAACCCCTGCTACCAATAACTTATATATATTATTATATCTTTATCCTTATAACCCCGCCCCTGCCAGTAATCGAAGATTGTGTTTCTAAATCCTTGTTAATTATTTAGTGCTAGAGGGTCTCCGTCGTACAAGGAACATGGATACAAGGTGGTTTCAGGACAAGTCATAGATCCTCATGAGCCGCCGCGACTGCAGCTGAATCAGGAACAAGTATTATGAAAATATCAACCAGTTCGTACAAGCTACTGTGACGACATGCGGTGCTAAGCGAACAGTTTTAAGCCAACAGCTCTATTTGGCATTGTAAGCGAAAAATAAACGCTCATACACGCACAAACGCACGCACGAACACACACGCACGCACGCACGCACAACACACACACACACACACACACGCGCGCGCGCGCGCACACACACACAAACCACACACGCACGTGTACACACTTTATGTCCTCAAGTTTGATGTTACCTTTTTTTGTTTGAAGGCTTGTGTGCGCGGCTCGACATGGCATGTACTGTTCTGGATTAACCCCCGCCGTGAGATGGGCTTAGTTGCCTGCTCGGCGTTAAACCCAAATAACTAACTAATGGATTAACCCATTCAGACCTGACGCACTACAGTAGGAGATGGGTCGACCTTGATAATTCAAGGGTAGTGCCTGTCGGCGCCAAGCTAATCTGGCACTGCCATTGAATTATCATGGTCGACCCATCTCCTGCAACTGGTGCATAATCATTAGATGACGCCTCCGAAATTTGGGAAATACGGCCGTCGGGCTGAATGAGTTAACCTCATTTCCGCTGATCGGAACCCCCTCACTGCCAGCTGATAGAAATTGTGTCTCTCAAACGATTGCAAACTCACTGCCGGATAACCGCACGTGGCTCCTGCTGAGGCATGCACATGTGCATGACATGTCAGCAAGAGGCATGGATCCTCATGAGCCCCAGCATTTGCGGGGGCTCATGAGGATCTATGCCTCTTGCAGTTGGATACTGTTCGCGTCAGTACTCCGGCACATAAACATCACTAAATAGTCAGTGATGCAATGAGCCTGAGTACCCCTCTTCTCCGGCAGGATAAAAGCCCAAATTTCACCTCATGGGACAATAATAAAAACAAAAGCAACAACAAAAAACACCTCACCATCCGGCCACCACAATCCTTCAGCCGACCTCAACAGCGCACCTAGCGGCCGTCGAGAAAAGAAGGCAGTGGGAGACAACTCTTGGAATGTGCAAGCACCCAAAATAAAAAGCGCGTTTAGGCACGCGTGGGTTGCTTGCTGTTTAAACAGAACCCACCTGCAAGGCGTTCAAAGAGTCCGAAATAGCTCGGGCGGTTAAGCGTCGGAGCAGGAGAGCGAAGGGAATCGCCGGGTCGTGGGTTCGAATCCCCGTCCCGCCCCGGTAGCTGGACTCGCAATCCAGGGGGAAAAGGCGGGCTTGTTCAATAGCATGTCCGTTGAAAGGTCCTGGTAAATCAAAGTGGCACAGTTGGAGTGCGCCTGAGTTGATCAGTGTTCAGGACGTACTCCATAGGCAATAGATTTCCCTGTCCCCCATAACCCGCCCGTCAGGGCCGTCCATTATCTGACTTCGGTGCCGTGGACGTTAAACCCGAACTAACCAACCACCAAGGTGTGCAAGAAGCATAGATCCTCAGAAGCCTCACCCAGCTGCCTGTGGGGGGCTCATGACGACCTAAACCTCTTGCATCAAAATGCATGCAATCTTGAAATGCTTTTTATATCCGGTATAACCGGCTGGTCGTTTTATATCGCCGTGAGATGGCCTTGGTCTCCTGCTCGGCGTTCAACCCAAATAACTAACTAACTGACTAATGATCTTTTTCAATTAAATTAAATTAAATTTAAAAAAACTTTATTTAATTGAAGTTTTGTGGACGGGGGACAGTAAGAATAACAATCACTCAATAAACATTAATTATACCAAAACATTTTAATATAAAATGTGTATATAATATTAATATTCTAAATCTGTAGGACTTCTAATATTAAGATTAAAACATATTAAAACTCTTAACACGAAAACATTAATAAATATTGTTCAATAGTAAGACATTCTAAACTCTATAAAGATCTAACAAACTTAACTAATACAAATACTAACAAAATCTAAAAAGCTGTAATAAATATCTTATAATACTGCAATATAAATTTAGTACTATAATATTAAAAACTTTGACACGTTAAATGCTAAACTACTCAGATATAAGCAACATTATTAAGAACATTAATAAATAATAAATAAATAACTAAAATAAAATAATAAATATAAGGAGATATTTATCACATATCATCGAAATTAAATAGATAAAAATAAAATAAATAAATATCCTGGCTTTCCGTTGCATGAGGAGGTGGCGAGGTGTTAACAACGTCCCTTCAGTGGACGTGTAGATTGTGTTTCTGAAATGTTTAATAATGTCACGTCAAAGAGCCCCGGGCCAGCCGTCCGACAAAGGCGGATACAAATTGGTGTCTGCAAGAGGCACAGATCCTCATGAGCCCCCGGTCGGGCTCATGAAGATCTATGTCTCTTGCAGTGAGAGCTTGTTTTTGTTTCCTCAGCAGGGAAAGGGTTAACCACTTCCCTGCCGCTGGACTCGTATTTCATTTCTGAAATCTCTGATCCTTCAGCGACCAAAATCCATGACCGTCCAGAGGGCATGGCTGCAGATGGTTGTCGTTTACTTTTCGAAAGTGAAGGGGTTAAATTCGCGTTTGTCGCGAGGATTCCTACAGGAAGCATTGATTCCTACAGGAATAGTCTCGACAAAAAAAAAGCGCTAACGACAGCCAAATGGTGAAATTTTAAAATTATCGTCTCCAGCTGAATGCATCATTATTATACAAGTCGTGACAATTAAAGAGAGAGTGCAAAACAAGTTGTAAAAATAAAGCTGCCACAAACGAAACGATCTTAACTCATTGTACCCCAAGACCGAAATCCCCAAAGTTTGCCGTTGTCCTCTGAAGACTGCATTGCAGTGCAGGACACAGATCGACCATGATAGTTCAAGGGTGATGCCAGAATAGCTTGGCGCCCATTCTGGCATCACCCTTGAACTATCATGGTCGATTTATATCTTGCTGTGGTGTGTCTGGGGTAGAATGATTTAAACGCGAGCCCGCAACCGCCGCTGTGGGCCCGCGCACGGTGTGCGCAGGCCAACTGCGGCCGTTGTGTGCCCGAAGACGTTTTGCCAGTGGGGTAGCGGGCGCAGGGGAGGGGGGGGGTGACATGCAGACGTATGGGACCTGAGGTCTGATGGGGGAGGAAGGAGGGGTGGGGGTGGGGGGTGGGTTGGGGGGGGGGGGACGGGTGCGGCGGCGTGGAATTTGTTCTCATTCGGGAAGAAGCAGGTACAAGATGGGGCTCGGGAGATGCGGGCAATAAAAAGAGGGGGCCAGGAGTGCGGGCGGCTGTGTAGTTGGCAATAAGGGCCCAGGGGGTGTGGGTGGGTGTTGTGGGGATGTGGGGGACACGGGGCTTGGGCAACGGCGGTCAAGCAATGCTGAAAACAGTGGCTTGGTGTTTGGGCGTGAATTGTGTCAACTGAGTTTTATGTACTCTCACAGCGGACTCGGCCAACAAGTCACCTGCTCGACCCCAGCACACAGATAAACTTCGCCCCTTCCCCCAGTTTCCCTTCCCGCAGTAGAACACGCATGTAAATGGAACCAGCAAGAGGCATAGAGCCACATGATGAGATCTATGCCTCTTGCAGCTGAGTGAAGGTTTGATCAGGAGTGGACCCGTTTTAATTTGGGGGCAGCTGACTTGCAGTGCATTCTTCTACATTTTGGCCTGATTTTGACGTAGTTGTGGGTTTGGAAGAATGTTCTTGGTTAATTTATCGCCAAATAAGGAATTTGCTTAAGCTATCATTGTCAAAAACGCGTTTCACTCATTCAAGACGCCCAACACCAGTAGCTGCTGAAGTGTCGTATAGCCGTTGCCGATGGCAACGCTGTACGACACTTCCGCAATTATTATGCGGGACACCTGGAATGAGTTAAATGTCAGCTCCAATTACGCTTTGACAATTAGATATTCATTTCAAGTTGACTTGAGCCTAATAGACCGGCTATTGAGGTTTTGTTTGCAACGAACAACTTCCAACAAGAAACGAGAAGGAAATCACGGTGGATTAACCATTAAGCATAGACAACACTCCAGGCATCATCAAGAGGCACAGATCATTATGGACTCTACGGGGATCACGAGGATCTATGCTTCCTAAACATGTTTCAGCTGAAGTATTGTCTATGCTATTTGTCTTATGTGACTGCGATCTCGTTCATTGTTGGGAGTCAGCCGTTCGTTTTAAAACGAAACCTTACGACTATCAAAATTCATTCAGGCCTGACGCACTACAGCAGGAGATGGGTCGACCATGATAATTCAAGGGTAGTGCCAGATTAGCTTGGCTCCTGTCGGCGCCAAGCTAATCTGGCACTGCCCTTGAATGTTCATGGTCGATACATCTCCTGCAACTGGTGCAGAGTCATTAGATGACCCCTCCCAAATTTGGGAAATACATGCGCCGGGCTGAATGAGATAAACATCGAACACGAACACACCCCCCTATCTGAGTTCGCCTGATCTTGGTCTGTACTTTCAGAGTTCTTCTAATTCGGAGGCCAAAAGTTAACAGGAAGTTATTTTAGTCTTCCTGCCTATCCCGGGCTTGTTGGCTGTCCTCATTTTCGGTGTGTTGCTAGCAAATAAGGAAGTTAGGGAGTCGCGATGCCAGGCGATTGCTTACACACACACACACACGCACGCACGCACGCGTGCAGGGGACACCTGTCCCAAACACCTGTAGCTACAGAGCACACCTTGGTGAAGAAGAAATGTTTGTATCGCGGTATATATTACAGGTACTGAATGTCTGTCGCCTTGGTCTTAATCCGTTCAGTGCCGATAAAATTTGAACACCTCAGCTGCAAGAGGTATAGATCCTCATGAGCCCCCGCAGTTGCGGGGGCTCTTGAGGATCTATGCCTCTTGCTGACACCACTTGCTGAATCCGTGTTCCTGGGACAATCGGGTTTATGGTGTTGAATTATCAAAGACTGCTCAAAGGCTAACTGCTTCAAGTGGCAATGAACTGGTTAACCCTTCGTAGCTGTTGGTAGTGTTTCTTGTTGTGGTATTTCCAGTAGTTAATCCATATGACGTAAATATCCATATAACGCATATATCTATATGACGTAAATAGGGTCTTCACATTTATTAAGAGCATCATAGAATGTGTTTTTCCCCTCAACCGTAACAGTAGCCGATTTTACAAGACGAATAAAAGTAATTAAACGAGTTGTTTGATAATGTTTCACTTTACTGAATTCCGTTCTTTTGAAATAACCTAAGATGCTTCAAATTAATATGCCTAACTTACCATAAACTACCCTGAAACCATCACGGTCGATCCGTCTACCGCTGTGGTACGTTATTGATGAATGGAAGAACACCTTGACTGCCAAGAAACACCACCCAACTGCAAGAGGTATAGATCCTCATGAGCCCCCGCAGTTGTTGAAACCCCCTTTTTTATTTTTTCTTTTGTGGGTATTTCGTACCTAGGGCACAATTATGTTTTTTAAAATTTTTGTTTTATAAGTTTATTTATTATTATCGAAATAGCCAATACAAGGTAGTGTTTGTGTTCGAATCTAACTGGACATAAGTTACAAAATGGACAATGATTTAGTTGTCTTACAGTTGATGCTAATTGGGAGAGTATGTGTTGCTACTGCTTGTCTGCGTGATTGCCGCGTGTATCTGTTCTGTTCTTTTAGTGCATGTTTGTATCTTTGTTCATACACAGTAAAATATTCGGAGATGACATTCACTATTCAAAATATAATGATATTAGGGAGAACATCCAAGCACAATACGATTGATGCCAAACACATGCCTTTCCTTAAGGTTACATTTTTGTTACATGCTTCACTCATTGTATTAAGTGGTGTTCACATGGCCGATTTCTCACCGATTTTTGTCTGGCAACAATTGGCCGACAAAAGTTTCCACCTGTTCACATGGGCGTCTTTTGTCGTTTTGGAGTTGGCCGACAATGGACATTATCCGGAATTCCGATGCTACTCTCTAACCCCATGATTTCGAGAGTTAACTCCCCTGTTACAGGGAACACACAATGCCATTTTTAACAAAATGCCTTCAGTCAAACGTTGCGCTTGGGGAGAATGCAAAACAGACAGCAGATATCCTGAACGCTGCATTGGAGTAAAATTCCATATATCACATGAACACGTGCATGTACTTATTTAAATTGCGCAACAAAACACACAGTACTTACTAAGAGCACAAAAAGTACTCAGAATTGGTAGGCACGGAAACCGTTGCCATGGGTCCGGTGACCCTCATTAAGATTTAACATGAGGGTAAAAGGTTTTAAAAATAAATACCATACAATACTGTGATACATGTATAGATTTTACCAGCACGATCAATACCATCTTGAATCTACACAACATACTACTACTGAGGTTCTACCTCTAGTGTAGAATAGCAAGACCCATCATTTTTGGTTATTTTCTGCCACGATCCGATTTAACACAAACGAACAAGTGAAACAAAAAAAATTTAAAAGTAACGGACCGGTTGCTTGCATAGACTAGTATCCGTAAAAATACACTACATAAATTATTTAAAAAAATAATTGACTCACCCCCCCTTGCAGGTGCAAAATGCAGATAAAATGCAGCTTCTCGTGTCAACATCCACTTTTGTCAGGATAGACCATGTAAAATAAAATGGGGCTTTGGTAACAGGATCCCTGTCTCTTGTCCTTGGTTTGACTGAGGCCTTCACTGCGAAATAGCCATCAGTCATTTGGATTGTTTCCAAGCTGTTCACATAACCATCTTGCATCAGGCTATAGGCTTCTGATCGTCTGTAGTCCCTTATGGCTGGTAAGTTCATGTTCTGATTTAGTAAATATGTACAGATGTCGAATATAGAGAACTCTGGCAAAATATTCAGGTCTGTAGTCCCAGATAACAAAGCAGGGTTCGACAGTTCGATGTTCCCATCTTTGAGCTTTGCTCCGATCACTTCTACCCGATCTTCAGCACAGCACTCGGGATCAACGGGTAGTCCAATGTCAAGAGCCTTTTGTACGAGATCAAAAAGCTCTGCTTTTCTGCTTTGGCCAACACAAACTCCTCTTTCTTGAAAAAACCTTTGTAGCTCGCTCAATCGCCATGCTTTCTTCTCCACCATTTTGATCCCAGTAACATGGGAGTTAACTCTCTAAATCATGTGGTTAGAGAGTAGGCGCGGAATTCCGAAGTAGGTCTATTGCCAGATGTCGGTGGGGAGTTGGCAGCGAGTAGAGCAATGCTCGACTTTCCACCGATT
>BTPG01000001.1:72704662-72784662 GCA_036245525.1 Semisulcospira habei | reverse complement strand
CATAGATCATAATAAGTTCCCACAACTCTCAGGGGCTCATGAAGACCCATGCCTTGTGATCTATTCATTTACATCTATGCATTCGACAAATGGGCCGACGAGCTTTGTTCCGAGGTAGTGAGGACGTTGCTTTTCGGTGCAAGCAAAAGGCATTTAGTCCGTTTTTTGTGAAAAGCTCGCTTTTCATTGGAAAGCAATGAAAAGCTCGCTTTTCACAAAAACGGACTTACTGTCTTTAACCTGCACGGGGCGACAGGTTGCTCCCTTGGCCAGCCCCATCCCTCATTAAGACTTGCGTGCCCTGGCGTCAACCAGCTTCTCTATGTTGATGCACTCAGAATTATAAGGAAGGGGAGCGAGCGGGAAGGGTCACTGCACCAGTCGGAAGATTATGTAAACTGGGAAGACATCAGTCATCAAAACAAACTTGGGCAGGCGACATGTTAAAAGTGTCTGTCAGGTAGAGTGGATCTTCATTCGGTGCTGTTCTCTCGGTGAGAGAGCCATCAGTCACAAAAAGTCTTTGCGATTTCATTACTGCCTTCCGTTGTGAGACAATATTCTTGGAACACTGAGAGAAGGAGCTTGCAAAGAAGGACGTCGATTTTGCACTACTGCTCTCCGTTGAGTGATAATAGACAACCAGAGAGAAGTTTACATGTAATGAATTGGTGCTCTTCTTGAATACGGACTCGATCTTCATACTCACAGTGTTATAGTGTTTCCGAAAGAGTCCAAGAGCTTCTCGTGCTAATACTCGTATGGTGCTCCTAGCACAGCAGATTTTTTTCATCTGTTGTCATCGTCGCTTGAAGAGAGGCAGACATAATTATTTGTTTTAGGATTTAAGTGATGCTCTCATTAAAGAAGACATCTTCAAATTGTGGTGGTTTCAAGAAATTGAAGTGTCGTGATTAGCTACTTTCCTTAGAAGCAAAGAAATTTTATTATAAAGAACATTGTTTCTTGTTTTGGCGTCTTGTCATGAGCTGTTGATCATAGGTAGAAAACATCAAGCTGAAAAAAGCGAACCCTTAGCCTTTGTGAAAGACACAGAATTGAAGAAGAAATATTATTTAGTTCTCTGCGTAACTACTGGTCTTAGCAAAGGAACTAAAAATCGGAACGAACAAAAAAGTGAGGAATTTTACGCCTTGTGATTATAGCTGCTTGATTTAACTGAAAGCAAAATCAAAGAAGAACAGCGCTAGAACTGTGGCGCAATTGGATAGAAAGAACGCCCAGGGCAAGAACGGAAACGCATCGTGCAAAGGGTTTAACCCTTTCCATCCTGAAATACGTTTTCATGCATGAAATACATTTGACCATGATAGTTCAAGGGTGGTGCCAGAATAGCTTGGCGCCCAGAGGCGCCAAGCTATTCTGGCACCACCCTTGAACTATGATTGTTTTTCTATCCCCTAATCTATAATGCAGCCTTCATAGGACAATACTCATTATTGAGGAATGTCAGTCTCAAGATTTAATGGGTTAGCTTGACAAATGTTGTGTGTGGTTTCAGAGAGATCATTTCTAGACGCCTGCAGTGAAGGAGTTAATTTTGCGATACTATTCTTGTGATTTCCTGTGAGAAGTGTGTTTTATTTCTTTTCAACTTACACGAAGGGTAATACACATTTTTTTCTCTTATTTAAAAAAAAAGAAGAATGTTCTTATATAGCAGCATAGCTTGGTCTTTTTGCTCCTCGACTGCCACTGACAAAACCGCTCGGCGGAAAAGACGGGTAAATACTAAATACGAGTTATTTTCCGTCGAACGGTATCGTCAGTAACAGTCAAAGGCTACCTTAAGAAGGACCCAAGACAGAAAGTCAAACTTTTGTGTAAAATAATACTTTCAGTATGTGTATGTATTACAATTAAAATTTCGCATGTCATACAAAAAGAGGAACTTTCTGTCTTGTCCTTTCTAATGCAGAAGGGTTAAAGTTACATTCTGGTTAAAGTTACAGTTCTGATAAAGTTACACTTCTGGTTAAAGTTACATTTCTGATATAGTGACATTTCTGGTTAAAGTTACATTTCTGATAACGTTTACATTTCTGGTTAAAGTTACATTTCTGATAAAGTTACATTTCTGATTAAAGTTACATTCTGGTTAAAGTTACATTTTTGATAAAGTCACATTTCTTGTTAAAGTTACATTTCTGGTTCAAGTTAGATTTCTGATAAAGTTACATTTGAGGTTAAAGCTACATTTCAGATGTTTCACGAACACCTTCCAAGCCATTAAACCCCTTTACTGCCGGGACAATGACGACGATCCAGCTGCAAGACACAGATCCTAAATGAGACCCCGCGACTGCGGGGGCTCATGAGGATCTATGCTTCTTGCTGAGACCAGCCTGGATCCATATTTCTTGGATCGTTGTGTCGTTTGGTCGCAGAATAAACAAAGATGGCAAAAACACAATCTGCGTCCACTGGCAGTTAAGGTGTTAAAGCGATCTGCTCCATTGCAGCCTTTGATTACTAAAATTCGCCATCATAACGCGTTATCAATGTTGTCTTGCCTCAACTAACACTTTTCTAAATCTATGGCAGTAGGTACACGTATGAGAGGTTTTACAATGACTTTTTTTTTTTTAGCGTAACGAAGGAACTCTCCTGTGTATAAGGGAGAAGAAGAGCAGAAAAGTATTTAATTTTACGACACTCAAACTTCACAATTCAAAGTTAGCTCTTCTGCCATGCATTATTGTAGGATCACACTAGGAACATTCATGAAGGAGATATTGCGAACTATTAACAATTTACTGTCTGGAGTGTGTCTCTTTAAATTATGAGGTAGCCTAAAACAATACGCGTTTACTTTCAACAGTTCTTTAACTCCTTCACTGCCGAGAAACACTGACCCAGGATCTAACCGCAAGAGACATAGCTCTTTATGAGCCCCCGCATTTGCGGGGGCTCATGAAGATCTATGTCTCTTGCTGACACACTTTTGCATCCGTGTTCTTTGGATGGCTGGAGCTTTCTGGCAGTGAGATAACAAAAACTTTAGAAACACAATATGTGATCACTGGCAGTGAAAGGGTTATAAGGATTATCTTCACATTTCTCCTCCGATATCTCAAGTCTAAAGCAATCACTCAGTCCTGGTGAACAAATTGTTATTAACCATGATGACGTGTTGGGATGTCTGAAGCGTACCAACATATATAAAAGCCCTGACCCCGATGGGATTTGTGGTAGAACCCTGCGGTTTTGTGATGATCAGCTCTGTGGCGTATTCCACCACCTTTTTCAGCTCTCACTGGATTCTTGTACTATACCCCGTCTATGGAAACTCTCAACTGTTATACCCATCCCTAAGAAAGACAAGCCAAAACAACTCAGTGACTTTCGGCCGATAGCGCTTACCTCACTTGCTATGATATCTCTAGAGAAAATCATCAAGTCCTTTATTATGTCTGTAGCTGAGCCTCCCCTCGACCCACTGCAGTTTGCCTACAGAGCTGGATGGGGTGTGGAGGAGCTAAGCTGTTCATACTAAATACTATGTACGAGCACCTGGAAAAACCAAATGCTCATGCTAAAATTCTCTTTGTAGATTTTTTTGTCTGCTTTTAGACAATCCAGCCTCATATCCTGGCCATTAAACTAGTTTCAGATTTTTGTCTTGAAAACAGGCTTGTCCTTCGGATCACTGAGTTCTTGACTCCAGGTCACAAACTGTGTATTCCAATGGTCATTTTTCAAGGTGCTTGAACACGTGCACAGGTTCCCCTCAGGGATGTGTATTATCTCCCCTTTTGTATATTTTGTACACAGATGACTGTGCATGAGAACTGTCACCTTGTCAAGTTTTCAGATGACACTGCCCTAGCTACTTAGTTTGTTGTTTGGCTCCGAGCAGAGTCATGGTCCTGTGCTAAACGAGTTTGTTGACTGGTGTGATAGATCATATCTTGAACTAAATGTTTCTAAGACGAAGGAGTTGCCTGTTGACGAATTAGTTTTGTCCTGGTGAACACTGTGATTCATGGCCAAGAGGTTGAAATAGTTAGCCAGTTTAAATACCTTGGTACAGTCGTTGATGAAAAGCTGAGATGGAATGAAAACACAGACGCAGTGGTGAAAAAATGTAACCAAAGGTTGTACCTCCTCAGGAAGCTAAAGTCCTTTTCTGTTGACAGAACATTTCTGAGGCTATTTTACAAATCATAATTTTGGAAAGTGTTTTGATTTTTTCTTTTATCTGCTGGCTCAGCTCTTTAAGTGCCAAAAACAAAAATAGCCTTGAACGGACTGTGGAAATCTGCTCTAAGATCATTGGTGAGCCTCAGAGAACTATGCAGTCTTTTTTTGACCAGCAGACAGTGAAGAAGGCAATGTCCATAATTAGCCGAAAAGACCACATTTTAAATACAAAATTTGAGCTGTTGCCCTCAGCCCGCCGGTACAGATGTCACAGCTGTAAGACAAACAAACTTTTATTCCCACCGCTGTTGTTCTTTTGAACAAAGTGGCATAGACTTTTATTAAATGTATTCTGTGACATCTGTACTCGAGCAATGAGGGAATGGAAAGTGCCAGTTTTGTTCTTGTAAGGCTTCTGTGATAGTTGTCAGTATTAGTATAGTTGTCAGTATTAGTATAGCTGTCAGTATTAGTACAGTTCTTAATTCTGCGTGCATGGGTGCTTGTGTGTATGTGTGTGCGAATGTCTGTCTTATCCATTTTTTACTTTACTTGATATATTTATACGCTCCCGTCCAAACTGGAATTGCCCTTTCGTGGGATAAATAAAGTTTTTTTGACTTGATTTGACTTGACTAAGATAGTATAACAGAGGAACACGCACAATATCTGTTTGTCAACCTTGTATTGTTTAGTCGGAATAGATGCAGTTCATCATGGGATCGAGGGGTTCACCTACTGCTGTTGCCCTCTATCTTGTCGTCATCTGGATTTTACCATGCGTCAATGCTGAGCTTCAAAACATTGTCTTATACGACCCTGACGTCAGCGAAAATGACGTCATAGGTTACAACACGTACAAGGCCGACTTCAGCAGTGATATTGTAGCAAAAAATGTCGGAACTGTCGTCAAAAATAACACCAACGGCGAATCTAAAGCAAGTGTGAAAACGTCGAGTCTGAAAAATGATACGGCTAACAACGCCATCAGTGGCATTAACAGAAATGACACCGTTCTTGATGAGATTAGTAACGACACAAATAGAGTCAAGAGTGACGTCAACATAGAAAAGCGCGACGCCATGACGTCACCACTGAAGTCAACAATGGAAACACGCAAGCAGCGTGTGAGTCAGAGTGCGGCTGTACCGGAGTACAACAGAATGAACGACAAGCTGGTGTGTCGCGCTAAAGAAAAAGTTGACACATGGCTGCGTCATCCTGTCAACTGTTCCAGACATTTCATTTGTTCCGGCGGACAGGTAAGTTCACACTTTGAAAGTCTCCATTTTGTATACAATTTTATTTGTTCCTCCAATCATAAAACACTCTTGCGCCTGCAGGAATCACCGCGTCAAAAAGCGCGGTCGACAACCAAAGTGTTGAAAAGACGTAAGTCACGAACACTAAGTGTGATTAAATATATACTGGCGAGCACACGAAATGCGGCATTATTGGAATCGTCGGAAACACTTTAGTGTTTCTGACGATTCCAAAGATGTCGCATTTCTTTTGCCCGTCAGTATACATGCCAGTTCGAGACTTGTTTCCTGCAGGGATATTTTTTAAAAATGATTGTCTATCAATTATTTTACGAGCATGAGTAGCTTGATTTTTTTTGGATTCGTTTCGTACCCAGCTGCAAGCACATCGATCCTCATGAGCCCCCAGTAGTCACGGGATCTTGTATGCCCGTTAATTTTTGCCTCCATTTATCTCTGCGATCCTAACGGTTATCTGGTCTGAATCCCTTCAGCACTACGTATCGCGAGCGATACCTGTCAATAGGACTACGGCAGTTAGAAATACGTGTCAGTAGAACTACCGGCCGATATCACTCTGACGGTCGTTACGGCGACACGTAGTGCCAGCAACCGCAGTTCTGTCGACACGTAAAGCTAGCGATCGTAGCGCTATGAACGCGTAGTGCTAGCGATCGTAGTGCAATCAATACCTACTTCTCGCGGTACGTATCATACCCATACACACCCGCTAGTCTGTCTTTCAGTCTGTTACAGTTGCATATTCACAATTCATGTCCACTGGCAGTAAAGGTGTTAACCCTTGTGCATGCAGCCACCGGTACTGTACACAATACCGATGCTTACGTGTGCATAAAGTTTAACTAACCCCTTCTCGTCCAGCAGACGCTGAGCTTGTCAGTTTTGCAAATACTGAAATTCAGCTTCAAAGATCACCAGCCGTCAAAGGAACATGGATACAAAGTGGTTTCAGCAAGAGCCATAGATCCTCATGAGCCCGCAACTGCGGGGGCTCATGAGGATCTATGCCTCTTGCTGCTGGGTGGTATTGAATTTCTTTCTTCTCCACCAGAAAACAGGTTAGTGTATACATTGTTATTTCTTGGCGTCACCCAGGTTCGCGAAATGAAGCCGTGTCAGAGAGGGGAGGTGTTCTCCATAAGACTGAAGGAATGCGTTCTGGCCGGCTCACCTCACGACGACTGCGACGAAATCGTCTACAGTCTACCAGTGCACCGTATTCGGGTGGCCAACAACTCGCAGACCTCAAGCGAACAGTCCTACACGTCTGACGAAAGAGCGGTGTGGCACCCGAAGTTCTCTCAAGTCAGAGACGCCACGCCAACTGTGCAGTTGGAGCCCACCCCATTGGAAGTGGATGGTCACGGTAAGAGATGTGTCAAATCGAATCGAATCGAATGAAATGAAATCAAATCAAATCATATCGATTCACAAATCAAATCGAATCGAATCGAATTCAGTCGAATGGAATCAAATTGAATCGATTTTAAACGAGTCAATTCCCCCAAAATCGAATCGAATAAAAAAAAATCAAAAGAAATCAAATTGAATCGAATAGAATGGATTTGATGTACACACACAATCAAAAGGAATCGATTCGAATCCAGTCGAATGAAATCAAATTGAATCGATCTGAAATGAATCAAATCAAGTCAAATAGAATGAAATTACATCAACAGCATCAAATCGAATCGGATTGCATCGAATTATGACGGTGCCAAGCAAATCTGGCACTACCCTTGAAGTATCATAGTCGATCCATCTCCTGAAATTGGTACGCAGTCATTTCTGATACTTTCAAAGTCTGGGACATGCGGACACGGGGTTAGATGAAATAGATTAATCAATTCAGCCCTGACGTACTACAGCAGGAGATGGGTCGACCTTGATAATTCAAGGGTAGTGCCAGATTAGCTTGGCGCCTGTCGGCGCCAAGCTAATCTGGCACTGCCCTTGAATATCATGGTCGCTCCATCTCCTGCAACTGGTGCATAGTCTTTAGATGACACCTCCAAAGTTTGGGGAAATACGGCCGTCGGGCTGAATGAGTTAATCACGTGCGTCACAAGTACCGAAGAGGATCTATGCATCCTGCAATTGGGTGTTCATTTTGACTCGGCAAGGATGGGGTTAAGCTTTGGGGGTAACGAAAAGGAATTAAACCAAATCAGTTGCCAAATGTCGCGTGCACGAATCTTTTATTGGGAATCTTTTCTTACCAAACTGCAGGAAATCAGATGGGCAAAGCTCTGCTCGAAAAAAAAAAAAACCAACAAAACTGAAATTAGCTTCAACAAGTTCCGTTTAAGAAAGGTTTGCACGGTTAAAGAACCCAATCAGTCACGTGAAAAGGAGAAAGCGAAAGAAAAACATAAAAATTAAGAAGGACGTCTTCGTTTCGTCCTCTTCGCTGCCAGTGATTCACGAATTTCGCGTCTGAAACCACCACACACTGACAGAGATGTAGATGGGACAAAAAAATAGGCATAACTAACATAGGCTCAACAAGAGACATAAATCCTCATGAGCCCCCGCGACTGCGGGAGCTCATGAGGATTTATGTCTCTTGAAGACGGGTAGCGTTCGCCTTGCCCCGGCAGTTAAAGTGGTTACTTGAGCCAAGAACTAACTCTGAAAGAAGGAAACACTCGGATGCACTTCTCTTCTTGTTTTTTTGTTCCCACATTGTACACGCTAGGCATTGTTTTTGGTCTTGATTTTTTGAACTGATCCAAAACAGAATGTCGTCAAAGTGCGGGTGTGTTTTGTGGTCGCATTCTGGTTCATTATTGAAGGTTAAAGCGACCTGCTCCATTAAAAAAAAAGAAGGCTTACTGCTTACAATTATAGTTCTTTATAAATGTTCTTAACCCATTCAACCCTGACGCACTACAGCAGGAGATGCGTCGACCATGACAATTCAAGGGTAGTGTTAGATTAGCTTGGCGCCTGTTGGCGCCAAGCTAATCTGGCACGGCCCTTGAATTATCATGGTCGATCCATCTCCTGCAACTGGTGCATGGTCATTAGATGACGCCTCCAAAATTTGAGAAATACGGCCGTCGGGCTGAATGAGTTAAAGGCGGGTGTGTTTTGTGGTCGCAAGCTGGTTCATTATTGAAGGTTAAAGCGACCTGCTCCCTTTAAAATAGAAGGCTTACATCTTACAATTATAGTTCTTTATAAATGTTCCTAATATGTTTTACAATAATGCTGCACAAATGGCTAAATTATGAAATTTGAATATCGTGAAATGTAAGACTTGTCAGCTTTTCTTTTCCACTAAACGTAGGAGAGTTCTACCGATGCGTACCAGGAGCAGTAGAAAACCTCTATCACGTGTATCTACTCGCACGTGTTGTGAAAACAAAGGTAGAAAAGCCTTAGTTGGGACAAAACAAGACTGAGAACACTCTTGTCTTCTGCTAATTTTAGCATTCAGAGTCCGACCTGGAGAAGATCGCTTTAATGAATTCGTGAAAATATCTCGAACTATACACACGCTTTTTATTTTTAGGTCGATAATATGTTGTTTATAGAGGACTGACTGTGACAGCTACATGGTATTGCCCGATTAATTTGCTCGTTGGTCAATGATTTATAAATTTCGTTTGATACGAAATCCAGAGCAAAAAGGCGACTGTCAAACGTGTAAAATGCAGAGAAGAACCTAAGAAAGAAAGAAACACGCATAGAAAGGACAGTTAGAATTGTGGTGTATCTGTCCTTTCTAAGCGTGTTTCCTTCTTCGTTGGATTATTATTATGAAGCGATCTCACGACTTTGTGTATAATTTGTTTTGTAGAATCATGACGCAAACAGTGAGTTTAAACAGTGTCAGTGATCTGATGTTTTACAATACGCTTCATCTTGCTAGACGCTTCACACTGGGGTGCTTGGATAACGCGTACGTACAACAATAATCGATTGATTGAAAATTGTTTTATTAAATTCTCATAAAGGGTCTTCGCGCTTCGCCAAAATCATCGACGTTGGGTGCAAGGGTAAGGCCGGAGGGGTTTTTCCGCATCCGGACAACTGCGCCTGGTATTACAACTGTTCCCTCACGCCTGATGCCGTCATGGAAAAGTACCACGGAGGTCACGTGATGGAGTGTCCTTACCCCCAGCTGTTCTCGCTCCGCTCTCTGCAATGTGAGGACTTCGAGGACGTCGACTGTCAAGGCCGCTACGAGCCCAAGTCTCCGTGTAAGCTAGACTTGTTCATATCTAATGTATACGTGCCATGATGCTGTGAAGTACATCACTGTTAGTGGGAACACCATTATCTCTTTGAAAGCAGTAAACATTCTGAACGCCGAAAACCCCAAACACGGATAATTTTTACGTAAAGGGCTAGCCGGCAATGCAAGAGGCAAAGAACCTCATGAGCCCTAGCAGATGCGGGGATTCATGAAGTTCTTTGCCCCTTTTGCAGCTGAGTGGTGTTCGCATCTCAGTGTCAGTTTCCGGTAGTGAAAGGGTTTATATGGACAACTGTAAAATGTGGTGAGGACAGCTATGACATGTCAGTGTGATCCAGTCCAGATAGATGATTGCTAAGCTTGTAAAATGCAAAGCATTTCCCAACAAAGAAAGATGCCCGCCTACAAAGGAAGAAATATTACGTCATAGTTTGATGTCACACGCAGAGTTGTTACACACTGCTCTTTTCGGCGAAGGCCCGAGACACGAAGTTCATTTCTTGTGAAAAACGACATTTCACTGTAATGCAATGAAAATCTCGCTTTTCACAAAAAAACGGCTTACTGGCATTTACATACTCAGGGCAGTGCACATGACGTAAAAATATGACGTAATGCAGTGTCAGTTAACCCGCCAGCGCATACAGCCACCGGTACTGTACACGATCTGCGTCTGCATGCGCAAGGGGGTTAATTCATTCGAAACGCCCGGCATCGATAGTTGCGAAAGTGTCGCATAGCGTTGCCAGCGGCAACGCTATACGACACTTTCGCAGATATTGATGCGAAGCACCTTGAGCTAGTCAGTCGAACGCGTTGTAGACTTCAACTGTCTTCTGTATTTTTCTATCTCCTAGGCGATTACCGAGCCAACCACTGCCACGAGACATCTCACTGCATCCCATGCTGGGTCCGGTACGCGTCCTGCTTGGGGAGAGAAGACGGCCTCAACCCGTGGCCAGAACTGGAGTGGAGACCCTTCTTCGTCGAATGCTATCGCCAGCGAACAGTGTTCCAAGGTAAGGATCTATCCAGTGCGAGCACGATCGAGCCACGTGTACGAGGATTTAACCCATTTAGCCCCGACGCCGTACAACAGGGGATAGATTGACCATGATAATTCAAGGGTAGTGCCAGATTAGCTTGGCGCCTGTCGGCGCTAAGCTAATCTGGCACTACCCTTGAATTATCATGGTCAATCAATCTCCGTCATCTGGTACATAATGCGTTAGGTAACATCTGCAAACTTTGAGAAATCCAGCCGTGGGATTAAATGGGTTTTCTAATTGAGAACATTTTGGCGTGTGATGTGCTAGAACAGCATAATGCAAGCGTTCTTTTCTCCCTCTGTTCAGGATCTTGTGACAAGTCTGCTGTCTTCTCGCCCATGACGAGAGCCTGCGAGACTCCGTACAGCATCCCACGAGAACACGGCGGCTGGCGTCCCAGTTGCCAAGGACGACGGGACGGGAAGTACCCAGATGAGCATGGCCGATGCGAGTCGTACTACACATGCTCGGGTCAAATCTTTACCGGCTTCCACAGCTGTTCAGATGAGACAATGTTCGATCCAGTCACAGGAAGTTGTCAGCAGGCGTCCAGAGTTCCGTACCCTTGTGGTGATATTGACTCGCCAAACTTCTGCCGGAACAAGACGGATGGAAAATTCCTGGATGCGTACGGTCGGTGCACGCATTACTACACCTGCAGTGACGGTGAGCTGGAAGGAGTATCCTTGTGTCCGGAAGGCGTCTTTGACCCCAAAACACGAATGTGCGTCACTTCCTCGGATGTCACCAGTCCCTGCGGCCTTGCTCCCAACCCTTGCCTCCACAAGTCCGATGGCTACCACATTGACGATAAATTCTGCCGCGATTACTACCTCTGTGAAAGAGGCCTTCAAGTCGCCAGTTTTACCTGCAGTGAGAACACAGTTTTCAATAACATCACTAATAAGTGCGAAGACGCAGTAGAAACAGCTCCACCTTGCGGATTAGCCCCGACATGCGCAAACCGACCGAATGGACGCTATCCCGCTTTAAACAAGGGCGTACAGTACTATTTTACGTGTATAAATTTCACATTTTTAGGGTACTTCCGGTGTTCTCATGAGGACGGTGGATTGGCTTTCAGCAGTGTTAGAAGACAGTGCGACAGTCCTACCACAGTTTGCACGGAACACCTCGGTTCAAGTGAATTCTGCTAAAGCCTTTACCTCACTCACAGAATCATGTGGATTATATTCCAGTTGCAAATGGAGCACCCTTGTGCGCACAGTTACTGGTACTATTACAGTACCGGTGACTGCACCCGCAAGGGGGTTAATTTCCCAGAACGCAAAGATCGTCGGGCCGAAGTCGACCATACGGTGGTGCGCGGGCCCACTGCGGTCTACTTTGGCCCGAAAGCCTTTCGTGTACGGCCCGTTGAGATCGTCGACTTAGTTTGTTACGTGCTGGTCTGTAATTTTAGAGACCTTACGGTAGGAAGCCCTGTGTTCAGAATGACGGACCAGCGTGCGCACAAGCAAGCAGTGGATCTGAATATTGTAACCCTTTGGTTGTCGGTATTTCGTACTTTTGGTCGCGGTGATTCCTGCCGGAATAACCGCGACTGACCAAAAGCGTTACCGACAGCCAAAAGGTGTAAGGGTTATCCCTTGATTGCTTGGCGCCGATTCGCCTCAAACGACTAATACCGTCTTTGGAGAGAACTGTTTAAATGTGAAAGGGGATGAGTGTTTGGATCACACTCGTGCCTGTTTAGTAAGCTGACAAAAATTCAACAACGCTCGACTCAGCACCACCCAACTGCAAAAGGCATAGATCCTCATGAGTCCCCGCAGTTGCGGGGGCTCATGAGGATCTATATCTCTTGCTCAAACTACTTTGTTCCTTTGATAGTTGGGGGTCTTTGACGTTGAATTTACTGCAAAGATTATTTAAAAAATAAAAACAAACAAACAAAAAAAAACAACAACCAAACAACGGTCTGCGTCCACGGGCAGTGAAAGGGTGAAATGCTCAGCACGTAGTGACGAACTCTTTATAACTCATGATTATGAGTATTACCTCATAAGATAGGACGGTGGACTGAATCATGAAAGCTCACGAGTCGTGCATGATTCGCCCGACAGTGTACATTTCAGAATCGTCTCTACCATGGTATTATCCCAATGCTCATAAGTAATCGGCCGACGTCGGCCTGATGGCCTTTTGCGCATTGGGATGTGTACTGTTGCGGGAGATGGATTGACCATGACAGCTCGAAGTTTGTGCCTGTCTAGTTTGGTGCTTCCCAGATATGTGTGTGTGTGCGTAAAGCGCGTGCGTGATTGTGTGTGTGCTTGTGTGTGTATGTGCGTGCGTGCGTGTGTGTGTGTGTGTGCGTGCGTGTGCATGTGTGCGTGCGTGTGCAGTGAGCGTACGTGTGCATGTGTACGTGCGTACTTGCCTGCGTGAGTGCTTGCGTGCGTATGTGTGTGTGTGTGTGTGTGCGTGAGCATGTGTTCGTGTGTGTGTGTGTGTGTGTGTGTGTGTGTGCGCGCGCGCGCGTGCGTGCGTATGTGTGTGTGTGGTTGCGTGTGCATGTGTGCGTGCGTGTGCAGTGAGCGTACGTGTGCATGTGTGCGTGCGTGCTTGCCTGCGTGAGTGCTTGCGTGCCTGTATGTGTGTGTGTGTGTGCGTGCGTGAGCATGTGTTCGTGTGTGTGCGTGTATGTGTGTGTGTGTGCGTGCGTGAGCATGTGTTCGTGTGTGTGTGTGTGTGTGTGTGTGTGTGTTCATTTTTTGTCACGGGTTTTTGCTATTACTTGTACATTTTTCATAAAATAGAAGACATTCAGCAATTTCATCAGATTTGTTTGTCATTGTCATAAAACATTGACAGCATCTGCTCAATAAACTGTTTAATTTTCACATGTTTTCCGTTTTTTTTTTGGTTTTTTGTGTTTTTTTTTAACCCGGTCACAGACAGGAAAATGCCAACACTATTAAACTGCAAGAGGCAAAGAACCTCATGAGCCCCCGCATCCGCGGGGGCTCAGTCATGAGGTTCTATGCCTCTAGCGTTCGTATAAATAATATCCTTGTTCCTTCGATGAAAGACGATTTTTCATTTTTTAACCTTCTTTTAAAATTAGATAGTGTGTGTCAGTTGGCAGTGAAAGGTTCCTGCCGATGGGCGCGTATTTTATTTCTGAAATCTGTGTTCATTCAAAGACCAAATGCCACACCTTTCCAAGGAACATGGATACAAATTGGTCTCAGGAAGAGACATAGATCCTCGTGAGCCCCCGTGACTGCTGGGGGCTCGTGAGGATCTATGTTTCTTGCATTCGAACCGTGTCCCCTTTTTTTCCTAGGCAGTGAAAGGGTTACTTTTTATCGTTGTTGTGTTGCTGATTTGTGTGTCTGCTTTTGCATGTTGTTGTAATTATTGCTTAATACTCTTAGTCCGCCACTGTCAATAATACACGTACCTTGCCGAAAATGACGCCCGTTCTTTTTGCACCAAGTTATGATTGAGGTTTCGTTTGAGGCGAAATACCCTCAACAACGAACGAGAGCGAAATCACGGCGGTAACCACGTTGCAATATAACTAAAAGAACACTCCAAACATCTCGCACTGGCATAGATCCTCATGAGCCTTTCGGGCTCATGAGGATATATGACAGTTCGAGATGTTTGGAGTGTTGTGTATGCTTTTGGCAGAGGCTTATTTTTTTATTTTTATTATTATTATTTTTTAATCTGCCATTTCTTCGCTGTCGTACGTTGATCAGATTCGTTCGTTGGAAACGAAACCTCATACCTATCACGATTTCCTCACATGAACTCCCTCGATCCAGGTCCTCCATAATGAGCCTGGCGCGCGAGGTTTCGCTTGGAGAAATGGCAATAGCTGACGAGCGCCATTAACCCCTTCACTGCCGAGAAAAAGTGAACGCGATTTAACTGCACGAGGCATAGATCCTCGTGAGCCCCGGCGACTGCGGGGGTTCATGAGGGTCTATGCCTCTCCCTGTGATATCTCTTTGAGTCCATTTACTTTTTGGAAGGTGTGGCTTTCGGTCGTTCAGTGGACGCCGATTTCAGAAGCAAAAAGTACGCGCGTTGGCAGGGAAGGGGTTAGAATTGTGTCAAGAGGAAAAAAAAAAGACGAAACATTTGAGAATCGAGCAAACAAAGAAGCAAACGATTCAGGCAATTAAAGAAACATACACACAAACTAGATCTAGGACACACGTTGTACGTACACTGAGCCCCTTCACTGCCGAGAAAAAATGAAGAGACATAGATCCTCTTGATATTGCGGGGGCTCATGAGGATCTATGCCTCTTGCTGACACCACTTCGCATCTATGTTCCTTGGACGGCTGCGGCTCTTTGACGCTAAATTAACAGAGATTTCATAAACACCATCTGCGCTCACTGGCTGTCAAGTAGTTAACATTAACAAAGATGCTAGTATAAAAATGTAAAGAAATACTTGACACTGTGTTGTACTTGTCCTTTTTAAACGAGTTTTTTTCCATTTTAAACGCTTGACTATCACTTTCTGTTTTTGTTGTTGTTGTTGTTTTATTAGAATTTATTTTTATTTATTTATTTATTTATTTTTTTTTTTTTTGGGGGGGGAGGGGGGTGGACTAGATTTTTTTAAAACATTAAACTATCAACATAGAGCAACACAATTTTGAAATCGAAGTTTCGGAATAGCAAGAAAACGTGTAACCGGATCTCTTCAGTTTCAATGATACCAATTTCAGTAATTTTGCTTCAAATACCAATAATAATAAAACAAATAACGTCTTTAATTTGCCAACAGCCATTTCCGACTGACAATACATCCGAGGAGATGCTGAACGTCGCAAACGGGAACAGCAATACAAGCCAGTAATGACAGTCAAATCCGGAATTCTTGCAAGATGCCTATCATTTATCCCCTTCGCTGCCGGTGGCCATAAAAGAAATGAACTATCGCGGACTGGACCATTAAATAATGATCGTGGATATTGATGAAGTCAGCAAGAGGCATAAATCTTCATGAGCCCCCGCTTCAGCGGGGGCTCATGAGGATCTATGCATCTGGCAGTCGGACGATCGTGTAACTGTTATGCATTTTTCTCGTCATTGAAAGGGTTAATGTCGGCCACACTGAGAGACTTCAGTAACAAAACGAAACCAAATAAAAACAACTCTAAAACTCGCTTCCTGTGAACTTTCAAGAAAAGCCATATTCGACAAAAACAGACTCATGATTTAGCGGGCAGAACCGGTAAAAGCGCAGAAATCCGAGAACTCTGAAAATGACTAGTAACATGATTATTTTTTCTTTATTCCTTTTATGGCTGCACGGTAGGAAACCGGCGAGGCGTACTATGTATCCTACATTGATAGAGCATTATATTATATCGAGCAACATTTTGCTTGATGTAGTGCCGATAACAGGCAGATGTGATTACGAGTCGTTAGACGAAGACATTTTCATTTGTCAAGTAATCACGTCTGTCGGTTATCGGCACTATATCAAGAAAAATGTTGCCCAGTATAATGTATTTACCCAGTACAAAACAAAACTGTGCGTCTGCGTCGCATCATTTATTTTGCGGTTGATTGTGGTGTTCAGACAAAACACAAGTGAATGGCAGACGACTGCATATCACTGTCGACTGAGCGCGTTAATGAGTAAATTATACTTGTAACTAGATCACGCATAATGGCGAAAAATGCCAGGGGTTTGTTTATTCGTTTCTTTTCTCAGGTTGTCGATATCGCCAGCTGACATTTCACTAGTGCAGTAGCTGGCGTCAGTTCTCCATCCGTGTGTTTGTATAGGACATCAATTTCGAGCGTTCGTACACACTAAAAAGTATGTCATTACTACTACACATAAGGAGCTTGTTAATGTTGCAGAATGAACATATTTCGCGTTTCAGTTTTGAAAAATTCAAGTATCACCGAAGATTGAATCTTCTTACCGCGCAAGGGATTTTGCGAAGGAAAGTATATCAAGCGAACTCATGAATATTAATTTGCTTGCTATACAACATATCAATGCATAATATGTCAAAACAGGAAAAACTGTACGGGGTGGGTACATAATTATATATCGTGAACCTCGAGCGACAGTTTACATATCGTATAGAATGGTCAGTTCGACCGATAAAATGTGAGTTTTAACCCTTTGGCTGCCGGTAGCGCTTTTGGTCGCGCTGATTCCTGCCGGAATCACCGCGACTAAAAGCTCTATCGACAGCCAAAGGGTAAAAAAACCCAACATTTTAACGGTCGAACTGAGCACTTGTTCTTTATATTGCGTAAAGGGAGTCAGATTGATAATTTAATTTATTTAAATGCAACGACTCTCTGAAAAGCCTGCAAGCTCAGAATCTACTTTATTTTTCTCTTAGTGCGGTGCCACAGCTAGGTCGCTCTTACTTTAACCCGCTTCCTCAGTGACTAATCGTTGTGTGGCATTGCAACGAAACGGTCAGCAGTGCGGCGGAAATAGCACACATTTTATCAGCAGAGATGATTTGAGACCGCCTTGTAACATATGGTCCGGAAAAGCGTGCGAGTCTGTATAAAAATGATTGTGTGCGCGACAGTTCAATATGATCACTAACACACTTTACTTTATGCCATTAAAAAAAAAAGTTTTAATGCAAGGAACACAGGCAATCGATATCGGTGGCTTTGAAAACTTTTGGTAAAATAGTGCGATCTGGACACAAAGTGAATACAGGTAAATCAATACATATCCTCCGTACGCCTCGCGTGGTTTTCCAGCGCGTACCATATTATCATGCCAAGTTTGTCATGTCAACATATCAAAAGAAAGGAAAAGCAAGCAAACAAATCAAAACAAAACCAAAAACAAAAACAAAAACAAAACACGCAAAAACCAAACAAAAAACAAAAATACAGAACAGAACAGAACAAAACAGAACAGAACAAAACAAAACAAAACCAAGCCGCCTGGAAAGTGCTTCCCGTATGCATTTGTATTGGAGTAAAAGATTTTCTTGCCATACTGCTGCCGTTATTTAGCACCCCCCCCCTACCCCCCCGCCCCCCCCCAAAAAAAAAAATCCATTTTTTAGGAAAAACGAAATTTTCTTCATTATTAATAAAAAAAAATCTCTTTTTTCTGAACCCCTTCACAGCCGAGAAAAGGTGAATGCGATCTAACTGCAAAGAGGGAGCGCACTAAGGATCTATGCCTATTGCTGGGAGCGCACTAAGGATCTATGCCTATTGCTGGGAGCGCACTAAGGATCTATGCCTATTGCTGGGAGCGCACTAAGGATCTATGCCTATTGCTGAGACCGCTTTGTGTCCATGTCCTTTGGACAGCTTTGGCTTTTCGTCGTTCAGTGAACACATATTTCAGAATGACAAAATATGCGTCCGTTCACAGGGAAGGGGTTTATGGGCATACTAGCTTTTTTGTAAAATGACGGCGGACTTCTGACAACGAAGATTCTCATAATAACTTACCTTAAATTTCTTCTGGTTGAATGACCGAGTGAAACACGACCACGACACATATTCCCTAGACTTGTTCAGGCTCTGTACACTAGATCCGTATCCATTCAGGTTCTACCGGCGTTCATCGCCTTTCTCCATTCCATCGGTCTTCTTCTCTTAAAACCTAACATAAATAGGTTGGTTGATTTTTTTTTAAATTTTTTATTTATTTATTTATTTTATTATTATTATTTTTTTATTTTTATTATTATTATTATTTTTTTTTTTGGGGGGTGGGGGTGGGTGGGAGTGGGGGTTAGTACATGGAAGTGCTTCTTTGATGTCGCACCTTCCCTGGGGAACACAATTTCCATTTTGAGAGACAGTGAAGATGATGTAACCATTAATTCCGGCGCTTAAGTGATCCCCACCACTGCCAGTGGACGCAAAATTATGTCTTTAAAAGCACGACAGACTGAACACCGAATACTCTCATCAATCCAGGAACACGGATACGAATAGGGTCAGCAAGGGGCAAAGACCCTCATGAGCCCCCGCGAATGCCTCTTGTAGTTTGTCCGGCGTTCACATTTTGCGGCAGTGACTACAAGAGCTATGCCAAGTGCTTGACAAGTGTGAGTTAACCGAGTATTCTGGCAGCGCCTTTTAACTATCATGGTTGATCTTTCCGCAGTGCGTCATTATCTGAGAAGCACTCCCAAATGCGAGACTTTCGACCTTAGAGCTCAGTGTGTTAACCCCTTCACTGGACGCAGATCGCGTTTCTGATTTTTTTCCCCCGACGCCAGAGAGCCCGAGAAGTATGGATATAAAGTCAGTAGTGTCAGCAAGAGGCATAGATCCTCATGAGCACCCACAACTGCGGGGGATCATGATGATCTATGTCTCTTGCGGATGGATCGTGTTCACTTAGTCTCAGCAGTGAAGGGATTAGCGTCTAAAGCATTTACACTTTGTACTTTGAAACGCGAAGTCTGGTCACAAAACTTGGAAATTCGTTCAATGAAATCTTCCCAATAAGCAAAGGTCTTCGGGCTGATGTCGGTCGCAGTGGGCCCACTGCGGCTGACGTCGGTCTGTGGGTCTTATGCTGCTGGGGTTGGACGCGTATTATTGTTCACTCTTTTCTACTCTACCACTTTCTAATGACTGATTTCGTCGAATGCGTTGCATAATGCATTGTGGGCCATTGTGTTGCAACGCATTGTGAAGTTTGACTCGTTAGCAGAGACGAATATGTCTTACTCCTTTCTCCTTTACGTCAGTCGTGTGTGCTCAAAATTTGAACCGGTGTGCCACGCTAAATATGACTCTCACGCCAGACTGTCCCAGAGTCAACTTTGGCGTTCGCCAGAGTGAATACGTGTCAGTCTGGCGTGTGAGTTGCCTCTCAGACAAGTTCGATCAAGGATGGCTTTGCATAAGCTAAACTAACAAAGAAAAACAGAAGATAGTGGTAGAAAACCCTTTAAAATAGAAACAAATAACGACGTTTTGGATCAAAGATCCTTCCTCAGGTGACATGGAAACAAACGTAGCTAGCCTTTTTTGGCGTGTTTTTTCCTTACGCGGCAGCGACGCCAAATTGACTCCTGGATCCATCGAAGTGTCCGCAGGTCGATGTGACGTATGAGACAGTTTTACACCGACAGCGTTTAACCCGTTGAGTGTCATCTTACTGTGTTTCTGCAATTTTCGTTAATAAAACAAAAACAAAATAACAAACCTAGATGTCCCAGGAAAGTAAAGTGGTGTCAGCAAGAGGCATAGATCTCCATGAGCCCCCGCAGTTGCGGGGGACTCATGAGTATCTATACCTCTTGCAGTTGGGTGACGTTCACATTTTCTCGGCACCGAACGGGTTAATTGTCGAAATCAGCGCACCTTCCAATCAGCCATCCACCCCCCCCCCTTCCCCACCCCCACCCTCTCCCCCCACCCTACCCCCTCCCCCCCCCCACCCACGATCCCCCCACCATCACCGAAATAATTATCATCTTTTTTTCTTTCTCTTCTCCTTCCACAGAACTCATGAATAATTCGATCACAATTTGAAAACAGTAAACAAAATTAAGGGTCAGTTGGTATGAACTCATCTGTCTGGGACAGACATAAAGAAACAATTTTCAGACTTATGATTGATTAATCTAAACCAAAGTGCAAGAAATTTACATAATTATACAATTCTCTCTCCCATTAGATTAATGAATGCAAATAAGGACCGTGTCAACGCTTTCGAGTCTAGACCCTAATTCGCATACACCGACACATTAATCTCGGATCGAAACATTTGTGAAGGTGGGTTAGAGCAGCTGCCCATTGGCGTGTGAGTGTGTGTGTGGGGGGGGGGGGGGAGGGGAGCGGCGGAGGGGGGGGGAGGGTGGTGGAGAGGGGGATGGAGTAAGGGGGTAAGGGGAGGGAGGGGGCGAAAGGGACATCTGGCATCTTAGAGCGGCAATCTGAATTGTCCTTATAGGGCTTGGAAAGCTGACGTCATCACGCTAGTCGTGGCAGCCATCTTAAGAGGATTCGCGACTGACATAAGGCCCTCACAGGGAAATCGCTGTCAGGACAATGTCGGGAAAGTCCTGACGTGTTCATAGGCAATCGGCAAGTCTTGCCATCACCGTAGGAAACCGCTAACCAGAATCTGTTTTTGTTTGTTTCCAAAGGGGAAGAAACAAAGAAACATGTGTTGAAACACTACTTCGCTACTATCTGAAGTCTATTCTATCCTCTTAAGATGGCGGCTGACGCGCCTACGCTGCTAGGCGGGGAACTTCCCGAGCCCTATAAAAACAAAATCGGTTAACTCATTTGCGGCCAGCCGCATACGGATGCGCGGCTTATGCCGCGCACCCGGATGCGGCTGACCGCGAATGAGTTAACCTCTTCACTGCCAGTGAACGAGTGGCAGATTGTGATTTTGAAACCGCGGTACACTCAACGGTCAAAAGATCCCTAGCCGTCAAAGGAACATGGATACAAAGTGGTTTCAGCAAGAGGCGTAGATCCTCATGAGCCCCCGCAACGGCGTGGGCTCATGAGGATCTATACCCCTTGCAGCTGTATGGCGTTCAATTTTTCTCGACATTGAATGGGTTAAAGTGACAAAGGCCAATGCAAGGGATGGTGGGGATGGCCGGGCTGGGGCTGACTGGGGTTCCTATCAGTAACCGGCCATTACATTCTGAGGCTGATTTAAAAAAAAAAATATTGCTTATTGTCCTATGAAGGCTACATTAAAGATTAGGAGATAGATCGACCATTTTAGTTCAAGGGTGGTGCCAGAAAAGCTTGGCGCCTGAGGCGCCAAGCTATTCTGGCACCACCCTTGAATTATCAGTCAAATAAAATTTATTTCAAGCAATGGGTGTATCAGGATGAAAAGGGACCAGCTTTGGATCCCAGGGAACACTGTAGCATGTCACAGTTTAGATTCGTCACTTCAACCAGTTACAGCAAATCATACAGACATGCCCGATGGACTTTGATAGCTAACAGGTAGTATCAGTTGGGCTTTTTTTCAGGCCCCCGGCTGATCAGGCACTACCTTAGTGAAATGATCTCACTGCTTCCCTAGGTTGGCCGCGAGCCCTGAAAGTGACAGATTTATTCAGTTAAATGTCTGTGATGCAAATTTGTCCTAAGTTATTCTCCCGGCTTTTACTTCGATGCGAGGAAAGTCTGGCAGCTGGGCCAAGTCAGTCTTTTAATTTTGCCTCCATGGTATTTGGCAGTCTTGCATTATCTGCAGTTCAGTCAATTTACTGATTGGTTAGTTAGTTAGTTAGTTGGTTAATTAGTTAGTTAGTTAGTTAGTTAGTTAGTTAGTTAGTTAGTTAGTTAGTTAGTTAGTTAGTTCAGTAGTTTTGCTTTTTGTGATATCAGTTGCGGATTGTCCGCGCTCCTTTGAACTTCATTTTTTTCAGTAAGTTTTTTTTTTTTTTTTAGTTGTTGTTATTGTTCGGCTGCGGTTTCGGTTTTGCTTGTTTGCATCGTTTGTTTGCCGTCTGTTCGTTCAGTCGTTATTTCGTTCGTTCATCCATCCGTCCCGGCGTCCGTCTATCAGTCATGTCGTTAGTTCGACTAATGGCTTTTGTGTTATACCATGATGTTGCCGGTTTCAGTGTTAGTTCAGTACCGGTAGTTTGTCACTGAGTAGTGTCTAGTGTTTGACTGACGCGTTTGACGAACCGTAGTTTCCGACCGGAGCGTTACAGAGTATCATTGTCTGTCTGTGCCTCTGTGCTTTTGAGCATTTTTTGTTTTTCAGTTTTCGAAGGACGTCCCTACTGAAGAAGAAAGAAACCCATGGAGACTGAAACCATATAGACAGTCAGTCAACAGTGTGAACAGTCAACAGGCGGTGAACCGCCTTCACTGAGTTGTGATTTATTAAATTTTCGGGCGGCTAAAACTAAACGTTTTTAGTCTAACTGCCACGATACTGTTACACTGAGACAGTCCGGAAAACAAAATACTATAGACTTAAAGTACCATTACGCCTCTAACTTAATGCAGTCAGCGATACTGATGTGTGCCGACAGTTCAAGTCATGGGACGCGCCGACTGCTCATACCTCTGAGCCATTGGGGATGTTTGTAGTTGTGTCCCCTATGTCAATCTCCTCAAATGGAAACCATTTTAAGTCTGCTGTTTTTGCGGTCTTTATTTATTTTGACAACATTCGCTGGAGAATAATCGACTTATGATGTTTTCCTGTAACCCTTGACACATCCACATCAAACGGTATGTTTGGAAAGACTTGCAGATGTGTGCGTCATTCGTTACAACTGTCTGCCGGACGCTAGAATGTACATGTGGTAGCCCACATTGACAAATCGGGTCGGTAGTCTAGTTGGGCCCCATAATTTCTCAGTTTATCTCATTATATTTTGTTTCAGCATTCAGTATTTGATTTCACATTTAGCAAATAACATCACACCAGTAAAAAGAATGAATGGCCTACTCTGTTTATGTACATTCTGACACAGATACTATCCCAGTGTTTTAATGTGCTTGTAGCACTGAAGAGGTCCTGAAGGTATTCCGACCAGTGGTTCAAGATGGACGTACTATCTGTGAGGAGTGCCTGTCCATCAGCGCTTCGCAGGGGACTTTGAACCAGGTGCCTGGGGCCATACACTGCTTTCAGTGCTTTGTAGAAGCCCCTGTAGTCACCGTTGTCAGCGCAAAGCTGGGTCCTCTGTGCCAGTCTGGACCACCACTCGTTCTGGAGCTCTCTCAGCTTGCGTTGTAGACTGCTGCAGATGAGGCGGAAGGCAGACTTCTTCACAGGGCAGGAAGGCTGGGCTAGGTGGGACTGGTGGGCGGCTCTTTTTTCTGCTAGAAGTTCCTGGGTCTCTACGTCGTTTTCGTCAAACCAATCTTTGTTCCTCTTTCTAGCAAAGCTCAAGACTTCCGCAGAGGATTTTGCAATAGCAGTTTTCAGTTGTTCCCAGAGTGTTTCAGGGGAGGAGTCTGCTGGATCAGCTGTGTCTTTGAGCATGCGCTGCAGATCTGTCTGATAGGCAGCTTTCACGTCGTCACGCTGAAGGCTGGCAACATCAAGCTTTTTCTTGGGGGGGGGGGGGGGGGGGGGGGGGCCCTTTCTTGGGTTTCAGCTTGAGGCAGAGCCTGAGTTTGCAGCGGACAAGGCGGTGGTCAGTGTGGCACTCTGCACTGGGCATCTCTCTGGTGAGGAGGATGTCCCTGCGATCCCTTCGACGCACTAGGACATAGTCGATAAGGTGCCAGTGCATGGAGCGAGGATGCATCTAAGTGGTCTTTCGACTGTCCTTTTGCTGGAAAGTAGTGTTGGTGATGACAAGTTGCTGCTCTGCACAGAACTCCAACAGTAGGCAGCCATTGTCATTGCAGTTCCCAACACCATGCTTGCCGAGGACTCCTTTCCAGGACCTCTTCAGCGCTGAGCGCACTGTTCAAGATGCAGTCATTTTCCAAATCCCACACCTCCCAGTAAAGGTTGAATTGGATGAACCACCCACCACTGAAGAGACCCTCAAGGCCATCCACCAGCTCAAGAGTGGCAAAGCAGCAGGCATTGACGGAATCCCGCCAGAGATCTGGAAACATGGAGGCCCAGCACTGCACAACAAGCTCCACGACCTCTTTCTCTGCTGCTGGGAGAAAGGAACACTACCAAAGGATCTCCGTGATGCAGTCATCATCACCCTGTACAAGAACAAAGGAGAGAAGTCTGCCTGCTCTAATTATCGTGGAATTACCCTGCTGTCCATTGCCGGGAAAATTCTTGCAAGGCTGCTCCTGAATCAGCTGGTACCTGCCATCGCTGAAGACCACCTCCCAGAGGGCCAGTGTGGCTTCAGAGCCAACAGGAGTACCACCAACATGGTCTTTGTGCTGAGACAGCTTTAGGAGAAGTGCCGCGAGCAGAACAAAGGGCTCTACGTAACGTTTGTCAACCTAACAAAAGCATTTGACACTGTGAGCAGGCAAGGCATGTGGCAGATCCTGGAGTGACTTGGCTGTCCCCCAAAGTTCCTCAGCATGATCATCCAGCTCCACGAGGACCAGCAAGGCCAGGTCAGGCTCAACAATGACCTCTCAGAACTATTCCCCATTCTCAACGGCGTTAAGCAGGGCTGCGTGCTGGCACCGACCCTCTTTACCATCTTCTTTAGCATGATGTTGAAGCATGCCACAGTGGACCTCGACAATGACGACGCAGTGTACATCAGGTATCGTCTCGATGGCAGCCTGTTCAACCTCAGACGACTGAGGCCCACACCAAAACCCTAGACCAACTGATTCGTGAGCTGCTCTTTGCTGATGACGCTGCCCTTGTTGCACACACAGAGAGAGCCTTGCAGCGCATCACGTCCTGCTTCGCACTCGCAGATGCTGCCCAGCTCTTTGGACTTGAGGTCAGTATGAAAAAGACAGAGGTCCTTCATCAGCCTGCACCCAAGGAAGAGCATTGCCCTCCCCACATCACCATCGGCGAGACCGAACTGAAGTCTGTACACCAATTTACCTACCTTGGCTGCATCATCATGTCAGACGCCAAGCTGGACAAGGAGCTGGACAACAGGCTGGCAAAAGCGAACAGTGCTTTCGGGCGACTATTCAAGTGGGTGTGGCACAATCAACAGCTAAAAAATGGCACCAAGATCAGTGTGTACAGAGCTGTGGTCCTCACCACCCTGTTGTATGGTTCCGAGTCCTGGGCCCTCTACGACTCCTCAAACGCTTCCACCAGCGCTGCCTGTGTACCATCCTCGGCATTCACTGGAGTGACTATGTCACCAACGTTGAGGTCCTTGAACAGGCGGAAACTGTGAGCATCGAGGCTTTGTTGCTGCGGACACAGCTTCGCTGGGCGGGGCACATCTCCAGGATGGAGGATCATCGCCTACCCAAGATCACCCTGTTCGGCGAGCTCGCCACTGGACACTGAGACAGAGGGGCACCTAAGGAGAGATACAAAGACGATCTCAAGAAGTCACTTAGTGCCTGCCAAATCGACCACCACCAATGGTCTTCGCTTGCTGCGGACCGCGACACCTGGCGCTCCACCATTTACAAGGCAGCCATCTCCTTTGAGGACTCTCTCAGAGCTAGCCTTAACCTTTTGACGACGGAACACACATATGTGTGCCCCAAGCAAAGCTCCGTTGCCGACGGGACGCACACATATGTGCGCTGGTCTAGTTTCCCATTGCCAACGAGGCGCATACATCTGTGCGCTGGATACCAGTATAACAGGCAATACCGGCAGTATGGTCTAAGGGAAGCTACTATTAGTACTATATGTCAAGCACTCATTTCTTTACTTGTAGAGTGACTTTTCTTGTTTGTATGGGCTGAAACCAACGAATCAGAAGCTCTAATACAAAACGTCCCCATGTGCGAAAAAAATGGCAGATTTTGGTGTAAAAACTTTTATGTGTGAAGAAACTTTTCTGTTGTGCCTTTCTTTCTGGATTATTTACTGGTGACACACTAGAATATGTCTCTGGAATGCTAGGTGAGTTGTAATTTTCACACTCTGGCTAACTAATACACTAACAGCATGTTTTCAGAACCCAATGCGAAACTGCTTTTGATTTTTGGCTTCTTACCCCATCTTTTTTATACACCTGTAAAATCTTAACATTACAAAATATTTTCTTCAGCATAGTGTCTACGGGGTGACCTTGAATTGCTTTTTCCACTGATACCAAATATGTTGGGGTATGATAAGATTTTTACAACAGACAAGGCCAATGAAATGTGTCAAAATTACTACGGTGGCAGGGAAGTGAGCCAAATTAAGGCATATGCTCAGGGGGAAAAATCTAGCTGGCAGACTACGGTGGCAAAAGGTTAAGGACAAGCGGCTCAGGAGAAAAAAAACAGAGATGTCGAAACTCAGAACCCTGGCCAGACCTTCCCCTGCAGCCACTGCGGTCGAACCTGCCTGTCCGGATTGGCCTCCGCAGCCACGAACATGCCTGCAGACGTCGTGGGCAACCCTTATAAAATCTTCGTTCGCGAAGTCAAGCCAAGAGTAACTATTTTAACCCTCCCAGTCCCAAGGCAGAACAAAGTCTTCCAAGTTCCAAACTCAAAGACCTCAGTTAGTGTAATCCATTTTGTTTAAAAAACTTAAACGGTCGGCCAGCCTGTTTAAGTGCGCGCACATTTCTGATAAATCATATAAATCAAATAGTTGTAGCGCTGCTTGCTTTGCAGCTAAACCGAAGGTTTACACCTTCATCATTTATGAACCGGCCCTTCAATTGAAAGATAAGAACATCATTGAAGGCTAACTACCACCGTAACTGTTCAAAGATACACTTCTGTAACAGATGGTTACAAAACGCTACTCACTGGTCTAGTTATGGTTCATTTAGACATGACAGTCCAGTTTAGCACAGGTTGTCTTTGTGTTATTGTATAAGAAACCTGACAATGACTCCATTCTTTTCAAGAAATAAAACAATCGGTGCAAGAAACACCAAAAAGTAGATTGACATACTAACAGCAGCACAGAATAAATGGGTGCAATTATTACGTGTGTGCTTTTGCTGTGTCCAAACTGCTGTTAAAAAGTTCATTAGCCTCAACAAGGCATAACAAACACAAATGTTGCTGAAATGTTCCTTCAGATTTATGTGTAATGGTACTTTAAGCAGATTTTTGGGTTGGCTATTAACCCATTCACTGCCAGTGGATGCAGATTATGTTTTTGAAATCATTGCAATCAAACTTCATACCCTTAGTTAAAGATGCCAATGGATAATATTACAAAGTGGTAACTGGTATAGCAAGAGACATAAATCCTTTACCTCCCCCCCCCCCCCCCCCCCCACCCCCCCCCCCCCACACACACAACTGCAAAAACCCATGAGGATCTGCCTAGCTCTTGCAGTTAGGTGATGTTCAATTTTTTCTTTGCATTTTGTGGGTTAACTCAATAGTGTGTTAGCTGTCATGGTTGACCACCCTCCTGCTGCAGTGTTTCCTTGGCTGCTTCAGTTGAAATAAATAACTTCTACTTTGTAATTATTTTACACAGAGCAATGTCACTGGACGGAGGCAGCCAACATGACTTTGACTCGTCAAACAACACAGGGCGTCGACACAGTGCAAGTGATGCGACTTTCAAACATGTTTCTCCACCAAAGCGAGCACCCTCTGCTGCACTCAGAATGTTTTCTCCGGTGGACAGTGAGGATTTAGAAGTAGAGACCGTACTGGGAGATGGTGAGTAATTTCTTAATTTGTTTAGAAGAAAGGGAATGGTCTTGGTATCTTAGCAGGATGGATCTTCATAAGCCACTGGGTATGCAGGGACTCATGAATGTCTGTGTCTGTGCAGTTATGTGTTGTGTGGCATTTCCCCACAGATAAAGGATTATTTTTTTGTTATCATTTTCAGAGTGGTAGCATGACATGTAGTACTAGTACTGATGTAAAACCATATTGCATGGCTGACATACTTCAGTCCTGGAGAAGATAGCTTTTTCAAAATCCCAGAATGCGCAATTTCAGCTTTTTGGTTCAAACATTATAGTTTTTCAGCCAGCCTGTTATATCTGCAAATGGTATAAATTCTCCTGAGCGCCTGCATCTGCAGAGTCTCAGGGGAATTTATGTTTCTTGCTAGCTGTGGATCATGGGCATAATTACAATATGGACTGTTTTCAATCATCTTAATTTGTCAACCATGATACTGTCTGCATTCACCCCCATTTCAGTATATTTTTGATGCACATAAAAGTATAATTATGTGTGCTGTGTCTCTCTCTCTCACTCTCTGACACACAGACACATACACACACACACCACATGACTTGATATAACACAACTCACACAAACTCCCTTTCTTTTTTAACTGTGTAATCATTCTACCCCAGGACTTAGACTCTTGAAAAATTAAACTTTTATTACTTTCAACTTTCAGGCAGAGGACCTGGCAGGTCAATTCATTTTGCACGGTCACGGTCAACCGAGCATTTTGATGCGGCATCAAAGATCGCGCAATCTCCATTCAGGGTAATTTTGCGTTTTTTGTTACTGATTTTTGTTTGTTTAAATGAGTGTGTGGAGGGGAAGCTGGAAGAATGTGTATATATTTGACATACATCTCCTACTAATCACAGGATATCATTTAGTTGTTTTAGTGATGCAGGATCCCCTTTGATGATCAGTGGGTGTTCAGTTTATTGGTTAAGATACTGATTTTCATAATTCTGTTTTTGTTGGTTTTTGTTCAGCCGTCAACGGTGATGACAAATCTTAGCCGAGGGAATGTACAGACCACAACTCCATCCATATACCCTTGTAAGTTGAATTTTCCCTCTTGTGCTTTTATTTTAGCATAGCTCGAGATTTGAGGTGGAACTTGTGTAAGGGAGGTAGTCTCATTTTTGTTTTATATTTTCTTCTTTTTCTGTGTAAGCTGTTGCCTGCCTTGACCCTTGTTTCTCTCTAGTATGTCTTTTCTATTACAACCATATCTGAAGGGGGAACGATATGTTGTAATTTAAGGTCTTGTCACAGGAGATTCAATTTTTTAAATTTATTGATTGCCCGTTTTCAGGTACATGTATTTTTTTTTTAGGTTTTTGTCACTGGTCATCATAATGATATTTTATACAGCATTGACAATTCACCAGCTTGCGGCACAAGGAGAGGTGGTGTTACTTCAGCAGGAATTGCAGGATGGTAAGGGCATACAACTTTCCGTGTCATGGGCTTTTACCTGTTTGTATTTTCTGTAGGTACAGACACTATTTAGATCTGTTACAATTATGGCTTTCATTTATATTGTTGCCTGAATAATGTAACCTTTTTCATTCTGATACACCCATTGCATGAAATACATTTGACTGATAGTTCAAGGGTGGTGCCAGAATAGCGTGGCGCCTGAGGTGCCAAGCTATTCTGGCACCACTCTTAAACTAAAACAGTTGATCTATTTCCTAATCTGTAATTAACCATTGTAGGACAATAAGCAAATTGTAACAAATTAGCCTTAGGATATATAGGCTGTTTGACATCGGAGCACTCAACGTTTTTGCCAAATATCTCTGCAAGGAAACACTTTTCTGTACCCCTTTCCGTGTGCATATAGCTTTCCTTGTGTCATGGGCGTTTTCCTGTTTGTATTTTCTGTAGGTACAGACACTATTTAGATCTGTTACAGTTATGGCTTTCATTCATATTGTTGCCTGAATAACTTAATCTTTTTCATCCTGATAACCCATCGCTTGAAATACATTTGACTGATAGTTCAAGGGTGGTGCCAGAATAGCTTGACGCCTGAGGCGCCAAGCTATTCTGGCACCACCCTTGAACTAAAACAGTTGATCTATTTCCTAATCTGTAATGTAGCCATCATAGGACAATAAGCAAATTGTAACAAATTAGCCTCAGGATGTTTTACACTTTTATATGCCTTGCCTTTAGTGCTTTACTGACTGAGGCACTTTAAAAACAGAACAGCTTTGATCAGCTATATTTTGCATTGTTTGGGGTATTAACCCCTTGACTGTCAGGACACAGGCAGAACCACCCAACTGCAAGATGCATAAAACCTCATGATCCCCTGCAGTCAGAGTGGCTCATGAGATTCTATACCTCTTGCTTGCATTATTGTGTACGGTTTGTATTCATTGAATGGATTGGGTTCTTATTTTTGGATTTACAATTTTTTTTTATCATGTTTTAAATTGCATGCCTGTAATAATAGTTCCTGTTTCATAATAATTATTTCTGTTTCATGCAGGTATAGACATGAATAACTTGGATGAAAGTGGACTGACAGCCCTTCACTGGGCTTGTGCAAACGGTCAGCTGGCAACGGTGGAATTTCTCGTGAAGAGTGGGGCAGACGTTTCAGTTCCTGGAAATCAGGGGGAGACTCCACTGTTGTTGGCATCATGCTATGGAGTTGTGGAGATTGTCAAATTTCTGCTGAATATCGGAGTGGATGTCAATTATTCAGATGAGGTGAGGGAAATGTGCATGGTAGTCTTTATATATGGTGTACTACTTAAACTGTTCAGCTCTTACATGCTGAATATATATATATATATATATATATATATATATATATATATATATATATATATATATATATATGACCCATTGCCAAAAGGTGTTACTAAGATGGTTGACCAAACTATATGCATAATAAAAACACTTCCAGTCCTGATTCATCTGTTTTTAGTAGTTAAGATCATGGTAAAATGCCTGAATATACACTAGAAATAACATGGGAGACACATTTTGAAAGGTTTAGTGACTGTATGATCAAAATGTTGGTCAAGGCTGAAAATTTCCCTTGCCAGAAAGCATCACCGATCGACCTCGTGTGAGCGATGTGATGGTGTGCAAAGAAAAGGTCGACCTACTGGTTTCATATCATCAATTCTGTGAGGCAAGACATGTATAAATATTTACCAGTTAAGAACAGATATGTTCATGTGCGAAATATTGCGGTATTGCCTATTAAAAAACGGCATGTTGAACGTCAGGCGTGTTGTAATTTTGCAACAGAATATCTCTTCCCTGCACTTCGCACAATGTGAATCTCATAGCAGACGAATTATGACCATCACTTCCTCTCCTGTACATGCATAATGCACCCACTTCGCATGTTTTAAGATAAAAACACAAACAGCCTTTTTTGAAAGGCGAGTTTACTTCCACCGGTTTTTGTTGTAATAATCGACGTTCGACATAGTTCTCTTTTCTTCCTCAACTGCTGCCGATTTCATTTTTGAAAATGTACCCATCGTTTCTTCGTATCACGTGATGCATAGGCGCTATGCTGGATCGATGATTGCGGCAAGCTTCAAACTGACGGAACTCGAGAAAGGTATGTTGTAATATTCGCCTTTGTCTGACGTTCGACATAAAATCCACGTTCAACATAGTTTCTGTATAGTTTTTGCATAACAGTTACCTAGACAAAGGATTGATATGGCATTTGTTCCGATAGGATATACAAGCTGTGCAGATTGAAATGAATCTGGCAGTTTGTTGTCGCCAACCATGTGCGTTGAAAATGATTTAGCGAGTTGTACGTCATTACATTACCACAATGCGTGTGTGGTAAACATGACGTTCGATCAAAGAAAGGTGATATTTGGTGCAGCATCTTTGTCTAGACCACTCTCTGGAACTTCGTGTTTGGAGAAAACTGCTAATTTGTAGCATGCAAAACCGATTTAGACAAAATGCGGTCACACGTGTTTGTAGTTGTTGACAAGCTCCCTTTTCAAGGCGTGTTGCGTCGACCGTCAAATTTGCAACATGGCCGATCAATGTTGTAAACCTGATGTGCAATCACCTGTTAAATGGTGGTGTTATTAGAACGCCTTTCGCACTCAGATCGACATTGTTGACACTTTCCATCTCGTAGAGTCACCCATGGAATTGTGTGAAAGGCCTTGAGAGGGAGAGTGTCATGTTTGATAATAGAAAATGCAGATGAAGTGTTGAAAGTGTACATGATACATGAAAGTGTAAATGGAGATGGCAATTGTTTTTTCAGAGCGCTGAGCCTTCTAATATTTGGCACAGAAATGTGCCATGAAGAGCTCAGGTGTCGCATTGTTATTTGTATGGCGCTGCATCCAGTTTTCTGAATGGTTCTAATTGGTGTGCTCCTCATGACTCTGTGTCACCAGCTGAAGTTATTCAAATGGCTGTGCTGACCTCAATTTCACCTGATGCTTCAGAGCGTCTGTCGTTTGAAACTGAGGTGATGTCAGTGGTTAAAAACTGCAGCTTGTCAGGTTTGTGGGAGTTTTGCGCAGCCAGTTTTGTGCTGAAGCGTCCAAACCAGTCGGTTTTTCCAGATCTTGGTTGGGAGATGTGCAGGCTTCACTGCAGCCGCAATTTTTGCGCTCCGGGTTGTGAGGATGGACAGAAATTGTTCATCATTTGTTGCCACTCCCCAGTGACATGGTTGCTGATCACTGGGTGCCAAACCACTTTGTGCCTATCGTTCCCCGCACACACACTCAAGCTCCAGTGGTTGGAACCTTCCATCTTGTTCAGTGGAATGGAACTGAATATGTTGGGCAAGATAAAGACGTTGATGAACTTCTGCAGGTTGCCTGTGTGAGTTTCATGTCAAAGCGCTGGCACTTGTACTGTTGGCCTATCCACTTTGACTACTCGTGGGAACCATTTGATTCATTTTTAAGGGGGTCTCTCTCAACCTCGATAAAAGCACATCCATTCAGAGACGTTAGTTTTTCACAGTAATTTAGGACAGATACTGCATAGAAATTGCAAAAGAAACGGATATAAAATTAAATCAGTGATGTCAAGGTGTATGTGTTTTCCTACACATTTCAGTATATTTACTGACGTGTAGCAAAACAAACGTGACATCACTGTATTTGTCTGTTTCTCCTGCAATTTCTAGTTGCTTGAAGACCCATATTGACCATCTGTCACTATATTAATAGTTCTCTGAGTGGAGCCCCGAGACACCTACGAAATGGTTTTGGCCCAAGTGTAAAAAAACAACAACAAAATAACATATATTCATATAAATGTATGCATTTTTTACACTGTTTTAACCTTCATTGTGGTGAGACACTTTTGAGAAGAAATAAGTGTTAAACGAGATGTGATTTGCAGTTTTAAGGATTGATGAGCAGTTCAAATACATGAAGAATAGTGCAGAACGATATGTGATTTAGCAGTATTGCAGATTGATCAGCAGTTCAGGTAAATGAGGAAATATGTGTATGCAGTGTTTGTAGCGGAAGAAAAATTACTTGTGGGCGAACGTTTGGTTTTGGATGGATAAATGTTACACCTCCGTTCAGTTTGTTGTAATTATGACGTTCAACATAATATCTGTTTTCCTGAATTTGCATTTATTCTTCCTGTACTTGAAATAAAATGATCATAGGAAATGTTGCTGTTGTCTCTCTTAATTCTTTTTACATCCCTGAGACTGCGGTTTGAAAGAGAATGTGGCTGCATTTCACATTTACAACAAACAGAAAGAAGCACCTGTGTCGGATGTCGGGTATTACAACAATTCATCTTTTTCAGTGACAATCCGAAAAACTGAATGATTTAGTTTTGCAACAGAAATTCACATTTACTAAACTTTTTGACTGTTCTAGTAAACATTTTCCAACTTGGATCAATAAAAACCCCACACTTACACTGTTCTGTTGTAATACCTGGCCTCTGACATAATGTCCTATAACAACTTCTGAATGAGCTTACTAAGGAACAGATTATATTCCAATTTTACATACTATTTGCACATGTTACAAACTGTCCAAAACGGAATTTTCATGTAATTCTATCACTTTTCATTTTCAAGCACCCTTGTTGCCTTTTCAGTAACACATTTTGGCAATAGGTCATGTATATATATATGGGTCACTCTCCAAAGCTGTATACCACACAGGGTCATACTCTGTGTGACGTGTTTTGTAAACATTTACTACCAATCGGCTGTGTTGCTGATAGTGATCCATATGGAATTGAAAAGACTATCAATGGAATAAAAATTCACTTCAAAATACGTCTTTTGTTTGTGTTTTTATGTCTGAAATGTCAAAACGTTGCCCAAAATGGCAGATGGAAATGTGACATGCATTGAGACCCTTTTTTTTTTCATGTACCAAATCTGATTGAGTTTCAATCTAAACTCACTGTTTTCTGCTGTTTGTGAACGTGTGATTTATTTTCTCCACAAATTAATTCCGATATCTTGCCTTTTTGGCTAGTGAGAAAAATAGCCCTCCTACGTAACGCGTGTTTCCACCACACATCAACTAACAGGCACCGCTTATTTTCACAACATGTATGAAGACAGAACTATTTTTGTCCTGAGACCTTGGGGGATGTGTTAGAAATGTGTAGGTCATGATTAAATTGTGAATGAAACAAATACAGACTTTTTCCGGCATTTTAAAATGGTAATCTGCGATCGCTTCCTGTTTTCACTGTTATGTTGGACTACATCATTTTCACATTTTACGATATAAAACCTACATCCCATGAATTATGTTGCATATAAATAGCTTCCGGTTGTCAGCGGAAGGTTAGTAGTGCACTCTGTCAGTTTGAAAGATGTATGGAGAGAGAGCATGAAGCTGGAATGAATTTGGTAAATTGGTTTCCTTCATAATAATTCCAAATGTTACATTGGACGGTCGGTCACATCTTTAAAACCTCATTAAAACATGCAAATGTATGAATGCAAATATTAATTTTTTTCTCACATAAAATGATGATTGAAATCTTTATTTACAAGAAAACACAGAAAAAATAACATTTAGAGGTATTTGATTTTTTGGGGTCAGTGTCACACTTTTGGTACACAGCTTTAGGGAGTGACCCATATATACATATATGTATTTATAGATTGTTCTGGACTGACCATGACAAAGGATGGTGCCAGAAATTGCTGAGTAGTTTGGATTACAGTATTTATTTTGTTTAATGTTTTTTTAAAATCTTACTGTATTTTTGTATTATTATTTTCATCTGTACTTGTTTCTTTACAGAGTGGCAGTACAGCGCTGATGTATGCTGCGTACAACAATCATGCTGCCTGTATTACTCCAATTCTAGAGCATGGTGCCGATCTGACTGCCACTAACGAGGATCAGCTGACAGCCTTTGACCTCGCAGTCGCCCAGGGCAACCGAGCAGGTGAATACTATATATTAACCCATTCAGCCCTGATGCACTACTGTAGTCTACAGCAGGAGATGGGTCGACCATGATAATTAAAGTCGGCGCCAAACTAATGTGGCACTACCCGTAAATGATCATGGTCGATCCATCTCGGCAACAGGTGCATAGTTGTTAGATGGCGCCTCCAAAATTTGGGAACAATTTGCGACGGGCTGAATGAGTTAACTTGTTTTGTTGCATTATCATGCACAGTAGAGCCTACTTTGAGCAGCCAGTATTTGCAAGAGAAAGGTGGTCTTAACCCTTATCATTCAAAATACACCAGTGTGTGAAATAAGTTTGACTAAAATAGTTCAAGGGTAGTGCCAGAATAGCTTGGCGCCTCTAGGCGCCAAGCTATTCTGGCACCACCCTTGAACTAAAGCCATTGGTCTATAACCTTATCTGTGAGTACTATAATGTAGCTTATATGGCAGTGTACAAGTGCGCTCAAAACCTTTGAAAGGCATTATTGTGTGAAGAAATTCCCAAGGAAGCGACAGAAACACGCTTAAAAAGGACAACAGTACAACACATTAACTTGTATTGTTCTTTCTAAGCATGTTTCTTTGTGAAAATTTCTTTGCATTTAGCTTTGGGCACACCTGAAGGTTTATGCCTCATGTTGATACCAGTTTGTATCCATGATCTTTGGATGTCTGCATGAGCCTTTGACACTGACTTCACAAAGACTTTCGAAACACAGTCAGTGACCACAGCCTGTGAAGGGGTGAAACCTTTCATGCTTAATACATTCACATATGCTGTTCATTTCTTTGCTGATTTTGAAAATTGTTTTGATTTTGCTTTTATTGATATTGTGTTTTATCATCATCATCTGTATCCTAATGTGTAGCCCATTTAGCCCCCACACATTACAACAGGAGATGGATTGACCATGATAATTTAAGGGTGATGCCAGATTATCTTGGCACCTAATGGCCTTATGCTAATCAGGCACTACCCTTTAATTTTCATGGTCGATATATCGCCTGCAGCTGGTATTTAATCGTTAAATGACAACTTACAAATTGGGGAAATGCGACCCTGGGGTGAACATCCACAACTAATAACATGCAGTTGCTGATCACATCTTTGCAACAACAACAGCAGCAGCAAACGTTTGACAACATTTCAACAAGAAGCATGTTTTCAAACATTTAATTGTGTCTTTTTGTGTCTCTGTTTACAACAGCGCAACATGCCATGGAGCGCTACATGCTGTCAATGTTTGATGGGCCTGGTTGATGCTGAAATACACCAGTCAGTGTGTGGTTGTGTGTGTGTGTGCTCCGTGCGCACGCGTGTGTGTGCATGGTGTACTTGTGTGTGTGACCAATGTGTGCATTATGAATGTGTGTTTGTGGTGAATGTTGATGCACATGCTTTTGTGCTGGTTGTATATTTTTATAAATTATTTCAAATGAACACAATGCGAATCCTGCATTTTTGATCTGTGTTGTGGCTTTAATTATTATCAGTGGTGTGTGTGCTGTGAGAAACTAAACAAATACAGAACCTGTCTTCAATCAAAAGAAATTAAATCACCAGCCTAAGTCAACATTAAGTTTGTAGGGACTGCACAAAATAATAGTGCTTCTCATCGAAGACAAAACACATGAAGTCCAATACTTTTATTATTCATGTTGGACTTGCAGTGTTTTGCCTTTCAAAGGGACCAGTGCTAGTCGGCAACACTGACGGATGTAGCTTCTGACATCACCAAGGAGGACAAAGAAGATGACGTCATATTTACAGAACTTTCCCGAGAGTCCCTTCCCTTAAAGCATGTAGTGATGATTCCAACGAAATCGCGGCGGAATCGGTGACTGTAGATCACACTGACCAAAAACATTGCAGTCTGAGACAAGTACATGACCAAATTAAAAGTGTACAGCAGAACAGCATACAAGTAAAACTCTTTCTTCAGGACACCGTATTCTGAGGAATAGGTTGCCACGGTAGCATTTATGGTGCCAGGCAAGGCCATAAAGAAAAAGGTCAAAGTCAAAGCAAGGATAAATTTCGAGGCCTTGGCTTCCGAAGATTTTTCCTTGTTTCTGCTGTCCTTTGAGTCCTCGCTTGTGTTTGATGATCCCGTTTTGTCCGCAACTCCTGCAGATAAACAGACAAATTTGTACTGACGAGCTGTGTGTTTTTTTGGTTTTTTTTTCAGGAGTTAAAGGTATCCGTGCCGTTTGCGGGAGTACTCCTCAGACAGACGCACTAGGGGAGTACCCACAAGTGCACTTCTATTCAAATGAGATGCTATAGCATCTCATTTGAATTGAAGGCACTTGGGGCGTACTCCCCGAGTGGGTCTATTTGGGGAGTACTCGCACAAACTGTAGGAAACCTAGGCTAAGTAAAGAGTGCCATATAAGCTAATCAGGCACTATCCTTGAACTGTCGCCGTCGATCCATTTTCCGCAGGTTTTGTCTTTAGGTAATTGTACGTAATTGTTCTTTACGTAATCGCTTCCTCTTCTCTTCCTCTTTTGTCCCTTCAATTTATATGTGCTGCTTAATTGGCCTGTGCACAGCCGAGTCAGTGCGGGCGCGGTGTAGTGGATCATCGCGTAAAACTGGGGTTGACCCGTACTGGTGCACCCGCCTCCCCTTCCCAGTGCGCATAGCCCATCTGGCCAAAGTCGGTCGGCCGCAGGGGGCCCGCGCACGACTGTGCGCGGGCCCACTGGGGCCGACTTCGGCTTGATAGCCTTTTGCGTGCTTGGTCCAGTTTAATGTCCCCAATATGTCTTTACGCCTTTATTTCCCTGCGGAGCGTACTGTGGTGGGCGGGAGGCCATCAGCATTAACGTTAACCCATTTAGCCCCGAGCCCCTAGAGCAGATTGATTGACCATGATAATTTAAGGGTAGTGCCAGATTAGCTTGGCGCCTGAAGACGCCAAGCTAATCTGGCACTACCCTTGAATTATCATGGTCAATCCACCTCCTGCAACTGGTACATAGTCGTTAAGTAACACCCAAAATTTTGGAAATGCACCCGTGGGGCTAAAAGGGTTAAAGAGAAGAGAACACCAAACACCATCACTGCGACGATGGCCTTCCACAACCCACGCTGGTTGTCTCCCTCTGTTCGCTACCGCTATTTAGCGGTAGCGAATTGAGGGAAAAACCAGTGTGACTCCCACCACCGACCGACACTCGCCTCCCCTAGATGTGGTCATTCCTTTCTTCCCCTGCGCGTGTTTGTGGAGGGCGGCCATCAGCAGGATGTTGATGAGAAGAGAGCCGAACACGGGGATGTAGAAAGACATGATCCGCACAGCGCTCTTCACCGTCTCGAACAGCTCCGGGTTGGCCACCCTGACCGGGCTCATGTCTTGTCTGTACATGCCGTCCCCTGCAAACCGATATACATGGAGGGGATGTGGACCCGCACAGAAATAACCACCAGATAGACCTCGCCGCATGTACTCGTCTGTTAAACTGAGAGACCGTAAACTCCCAGATAGACCCGCCTCCCCCCTCCCTCCCCCCACCGGCTCTGCTTTGGGGAACGTCGGTGGGGTTAACTACTTTTTAGTTTCCATGGTCACCCTAGTCAGCCTCACAGGGTGGGGGTTTCTCTCTTTTTAAATTTTTTTTTTTTATTGGGCATTTGTTTCTGTCTTCCCTTGGTCCATTCTTCTGTATTTTCCTTTTATTTGAAAGTGTTGTAAAATTCTTCCTACTGTCTGCGCTGCCTGTAGTCCTTGACAGTGGATGTGTGTATCTAAATGGTCTGTTGCACCTAAAAGATGAGTCATGTGTTTGCGGTTATTACATTACTTCCATGTACATATTTTGTAATTGTAATGATTTTTTTTTGTGTAAACTAGGGTAAGATAAATTAGCATGAAGGTGCAGCGTTCTTAGCATGCCCACGGTTTATTTAGCATAATTATTAGACCGGCTGGCGACATACATTCATTATTCAGTTTTTCACAAGCAGTGCAGGCACGTCAACCAAAGGGTTACCGACAACCAAAGGGTTAACTGAATTATGTAGCTGAGTAGCTGTGCTTCATGGACATGTTCGTGCAACACTTAACCTCTTAACTGCTAGCGTATGCAGATTGTGTTCCTGAATTCTTTATTCATGAATTCAACAAGAGAGAGCCCCGGCGTACACTGAACATGGATACAAAGTGCTGTCAGCAAGAGGCCTCATGAATCCACGCAACTGCGGGGGCTCATGAGAATCTATACCTCTTGTATTTGGGTTGTGTTTACGTTTCCCGCCAATGATTGGGTTATCGGTGTGTATGCTGGTCAGTCTTTGAATTTGCGTCTTACGCCTTATCATTCGGAATACACCAGTGTGTGAAATAAGTTTGACTAAACTAGTTCAAGGGTAGTGCCAGAATAGCTTGGCGCCTCTAGGCGCCAAGCTATTCTGGCACCACCCTTGAACTAAAGCCACTGGTCTATATCCTTATCTGTAAGTACTATAATGCAGCTTGCATATGACAGTGTACAAATTTGAAGCTTTTAGCCTCAGTATGATATGGGTTAAGTCGTAAGATCCAAAATCACAGACTAGCCCACATGATCGTCGCACACACGTGCTTGTATCAACTTACCGACGTACGCGGCGGTGTACTCAAAGCAAAGGTAGATGTGTGAAAGGCAGCAGGCCAGAAACACGCTGATGATGATCGCCGATGGAGCACGCTTGAAAACATGACTTGCTGTACCTGTCCAAACATGAACAAGTGTTCTGGTTTGTGATTTTGGACCTAACGGCCTTAGTCCCTGTAGTCCAACAATACAGACCAGTACGAACATATCAAAAGGTAGTTAGTTATGTTAGTTGGGTTTAACGCTGAGCAGGTGACAAAAAAAAGTGCGGGAAATATTAGAAACGATAGGCTGTATTGACTGTATTATAAAAGGTGATGAGGAGGGGGTTGGGTGTGTGTGGGGGGGGGGGGGGAGGGGGGGGCGGGGTATGCCCTAAAATCGTGATGCGTGATTGGCGTTTTATCGGTTCTCGTCTTCCGTGATGGCAACTGCCGTTTTCATCCTCGTGATCCGTGAAAGAAAATGCTCTTCTTGAGAAACACACTGAAAGAAGATCGTGAACTGTTAACTCAATGTGCCAGGTACGAAATACCCACGTTTTGGAGTTATCCTCTGAGGACTGCATTACATTTCAGGAGACAGATCGACAATGATAGTTCAAGGGTGGTGGCAGAATAACTTGGCGCCTGTAGGCGCCAAGCTATTCTGCCACCACCCTTGAACTATCATGGTCGAGCCATGTTTTGCTGTGGTGTGTCGCGGACAGAATGAGTTAATTCCACTCTGGGATACCCACACACTGAGACACGTATCCATGCGATAACCTAATCAGGCGTGGTCGATCCATCTTCCTGATCTGTCACTGCTGATGTAAGGCTTACCTAATGGAAAAGCGATGGTCAGAAAGCGTTCTAGAGACACCAGCACGTTCATCCACACGGCAGAGCGTCTGAAAGCTGTTACGGCGTAAACACCCAGAACGATGTCCAGCAGGACTTTCACTCGGGACGTAGGAGAATCGATCATGGTGCTGATGTTATTGACCGCCTGAAACTCAAACGCAGTTCAGTAGCACATCTCACGTCCATCAACTTGTGTCATGTTTCTTTTGATACGTAAAGGCTTCCCTACACGGAGAAACGAAATACACAAGAAACGAAACGGTTTCATTGCATCGAAATGCCTCATCCGCACACGCAGAAATGCGGTGAAAATTCATTTTGATTGGTACAGGGGAGGTAACTCTTCACAAACACATGCTCTGGTTGTATCAGTGGATGTCGGGTCATATTTCTTCTGACTACTGACGCTTAAAAATTAAACATATAAGACGTGTGCCTTCGCTTACACAATACAAGTGAATTCCCAACCATATCGAATAAACTTAAGAGCTTTTGAAAGCGTAAACAGGGATGGTTCAAGTGAGTGAATGGAGGCTGCCGCCACTGATCTCGAAGCGATAGCCACCATCTTGTAGGCTTCGCAGCGAAAGCCGATGAAAGTGGGGTTCAGAAAACTGACCTAAAGTCATGTTTTTGGTCTATTTCTTCCCCGCATTGTCTGCAGAAAACACAAACGTGCTGCACCGCGTTACCAAGACGGCCGCCAAAATCATCGGCTTACCTACCAAAAGCCTCTACAGCTGACTGAGAGAGCGCTGGCTAGGAAAGCACGTGCAATCCTGAGTGACCCCACCCACCCACTTCACTCGCATTTTGAACTCCTTCCCTCCAAAAGACGCTATCGCTGCCCGAAATGTAACAGGAACAAATTCAAATTCTCTGTCATACCGCAGTCAATACAATTGTTGAACAAGTCTAATCTGTAACCCCGCCCAGCCCTCAGGATTGCAGGGGACTTTCCACTGAGCAGACTCACACCTACTGACCTACAGTTCCCTTTGGGGACAAAACCGGTTAGCTCCAACATAGTCATGCTGGACTTGCCGTACTTTGCCTCCAGAGGGAAGTACTCGGCCATAAACTAAGTTTCTGAGTCTGTGCGTGTGTCTGGGCGCGGTATGATGTTAGTGTCAAAACGTGTTATCTTATATTTTTGTTATTCGGGGATTTAGCCATGTTGTTTGTTTGATGTGTAATTGAGATATTATGGTGTGTTTTTTTAAAAAAAACTTTGATCTACGCTCGGCAGGCAAAGACAGATATCCTTTAGTGGACAATACATAATTATCTTGACTCTTGAATATTTTGGTGTACTTTAGTGATGATTCTTTACAGATTCCATAATGATCCTCTCGCTTAAATCTTACAGAATCGTGCGTCACATCACGCGTTTTTAGCCATAAGACCTGGCTCTACGCCATCGCTTTACCCGCCATCTTGAATGTTTTGGCTTGAATGACGTCAGATTAACACGTGACTGAGCGAACGACACCGATTGGGCAGCGGGTAGAAATGTCTCAGCGAAATATATGTTTTGGGAATAGAGACAGGTTCTATTGCTCGAAATGTGCCGTTTCGCATTTCGTGAAACGGTGACATGTTGGAGAAATGTCTGAAATGCGCTCATTTCGACGAAATGTTCCGTTTCGTGTCTCCGTGTGAGGAAGCCTTTACTGAACCCCACCTCTGCCGTAAACATGCGAGCACCACCAACGACAAGAGGCAAGATTGTTTCTGAACTAATCTTCTTTAGGCCTAATTCAGGACCAACAAAACAGACGTCCCAGGAACACGGATTAAAAGTTTTGTCAGCAAGAGGCATAGGTTCTCATTGAGCCCCCGCAACTGCGGGGGCTCATGAGGATCTATACCTCTTGCAGTTGGGTGGTGCTCAATTATTTCGGCGCTGAACGGTTTAACCAACGACTGATAAATGAAAGTTCGGATTCGAAGAAAGAGATGTGAACACAGAAATCTCCCTCACCCTTGACAGCGTGAACAGACCGTCCCCGACGCAAACGGCCATCAAAAATGAAACATGCGCTTCACGCTTGACGCCTTTCTGGTTTTTTCGATGCTGTCTCTCGTACACCATTACATTGAAAACGCTGCACACGGTCCCAATAATGCAAACGACCAGTGTCAAATCTGTAAAATATTTTATAAAAACGTTAAACGTGGCAGGCGAAACGCTGCCAGTATCCCACAGTAGAACAAAAGCTGATCTGGGCGTTTGGGCTTCTGCCTTCGTTTCGTTGAAAGGCGAGGCAGTGCTTTCAGCAAGGTTGTAGAGTGATGTAGTGTTGGAAAACTCACCCGTCGCCGTTTCAAACATGTTTGTTCTACGTTACCGTACCTGGTGTTTCCCACAAACAATCTCGAGTTTGCCGCGCGTGTTTTCGTTCAGAACGGTCGGGTTTATATAGTTACAGGCGTAAGGCCTAAAGTCACAGATCAACACTCAAATGTTGCATTATGTAATCAAAGGGATAATAGTTTAACGCAATATTTACTGGGTGTGTTCAAATAAAGGCGTCTGCTATTTGCAAAATTATGAAACTCACAAATTTCATATTAAATTACTTTAATTTGTAGATATATTTTTCAGTTAAAACTGAACAAACAAACAAACAAACAAACAAACAAAAAAGAGAACAAAAAAGAAGAAAGAAACAACCGCGAAGTTCTTTCACATCATGTCCACACATTTTCATTTTCAAACGGCAATATTTTGCCTAGAGATAAATTTGGCACTTCTGGCTGCATAGTTATATTGTAATGTGTCAGTTTGGTTCTTCAATATTCCTTCACTGCCGAGAAAAAAAGTGTACATGATCCAACTGCACGAGACATATATCCTCACAGTAGTTAGGTGCTTAACCCCTTCATTGCCGCAGTACGTAAGCTGTACGTACATTTCTTGGTTCATTCAACGACCAAATGCCAACACCGTCCAAAAAACGTAGATACAAATTGGTCTCGGCAAGAGGCATAGGTCCTCATGACCCCAGCAGTCGCGGGGGCTCTTGAGGATCTATGTCTCTTGTAATTGGATCGTGTTCACTTTATTCTCGGCAGTCAAGGGGTTAATCAATTTATCTAGTCTGTCTGTGCCATTTCTAACTGCTGAAATCTTTACAGTTTTAATTGGCCTTTGAAATAAAATAAAGCCGAATATCTCTGTAATTCTGACACATCTCTCTAGTGGTGTATTGATTGATGACGCAGTCTCCTTAACACTTTGGCTGTCCATAACATGTCTTAACCTTTTGGGTGTCTGTAGCGATTTTTGTCGCGATGATTCCCGCAGGAATCATCGCGACAAAAACCGCTACCGACACCCAAAAGGTTAAGATTAGTTTGCAGGCGGTTTAGACCGGCCGGCGACATACCTTCAATATGCAGTTTTGTTTTTGTACACACGCAGCAGCGCAGGCACGTCCTGAGAAAGTCTTGTTGCTGTCGGGACGTTAGGCCAATGTATAACCAGCCACCCAGCTGCTGTCGTGAGCGCTTTTTGTCCAAATAATTCCTTTAAAAAAAAGTCACCTCGACATAAAGCGCTACCGACCGCCGGAGTAACCCTTTAGTTGCCGGGGCAAGGGCAACGCTACCCAGCTGCAAGAGCCATAAACCCTCATGAGCCCCCGCAGTCGCGGGGGCTCATGAGGGTTTATGGCTCTTGTTAGTCCTGTGTTTTTATGTCTATTTTCGGTCCCACTTACGTCTGTGTTCTTCACGCGAATATCGGTCAGTGTTCAGTCGTTTCATACAAGCAGTTCTTGAACACTGGCAGCGAAGGGGTTACAATAATAATGAACCCATCCTCTACAGCAGAAGATGGGTCGACCATTATAATTCAAGGGTAGTGCCAGATTAGCTTGGCGCATGTCGGCGCCAAGCTAATCTGGAACTACCCTTGAATTATCAGGGTCGATCCATCTTCTGCAACAGGTGCATAGTCGTTAGATGACGCCTCCAAAATTTGGGAAATACGGCCGTCGGGCTGAATGAGTTAAGTGAATGTTGGTTGTTTTTTTTTTTTTTCCCCCGTAATTCAGCCTACTAGTTATTGCTTGATCATTTTGCTAGAACAATACGCAAACACAAAATGAATATTATAGTCCGCATTTTCGAGAGAAATTAAATTAGAATAAAACTTGATTAGTGCAGATATCTGAATGCCATGGTCTGTGAGTGTGGACCTTTTACAGCCGAGAGTCGTAAAGTTCAAAATCACAGAAAGACCACATAATTATTTCTGTGAGTTTTCGAAATTGGTTCCATGAATAATAGAAGTTGTTTGGCGTCTCAGATGTATGTTTTAAGGGTCTGCTTGTCGATATCGATCAGAAGCAGGCCTACCAGAGATATTATATCGACAGTCGTATAGACCTTTAGCCCTCCGTAGTCCCCCCCCCCTTCCCCCCCCCTCCCTTAACCCCCTCCCCCGCCCCCCCTCCCCGATCGGAGACCATGTTTTTCTGAAAGTCCATCCCCAAAAAAACATAGCTTTTTAGGTGTTGGCCCAAAATAAACACCGTATCGAAGATACCACAGTGTTTCATAACTTTTGGGGAAAGGGTACTTGAGAGACAGTAAGGCTATGATAACTACAATAAAATACTTCTTAATTAGTATCAGCGTGTTCGTTCTTTGTCGGGCATTTGGATAATAATTCACTTTATTATATTATTTTTCGTACATGATGACGTCACATCATTCCATATTTGGACCCTATGAATATGGCACCATTTCCTTTTAGGCGCGGTAGTCTGATTCACTTCTTCCGTGATTAGTGGACTTAAACGCACACAAGAGACCTTTTGTATGCTAAGACACTTACAATAATATATTACACTTCGTATGTACGCAGTTTGTAAAATCTGGTGACATCATATAATAGTACCTTGAGCTTAAAGCAGATGTATTTTCGTTATGTTTTCAGAATACGAATTCTTATACTAACTTATAGCCAACGTTTTGTAATAATTCATACTTTGAAGCATGGTGGAAATCAGTCTATTCATGCTAAAAGTGTGAGTACTGCTTCTATGCTGGGCGGAAATAAAAACCGAAGGCAGGTAGGTAATAACGTTGGGGATGGTGAGGCGGGGAAAGGGGGCGGGGGGGGGGGGGGAGGGGCGGTGCTGAGATGCAAGGGACAATAAACACACAAACACAGCTTGCAGTTTGTCTCTAATTAGTTTAATACTGACGGCTGCACCGTGTCTGACGACTGTTGTGCTGCCCAATCAGAATAAAATGGAAATGTAAGCGTTGTAGGGGTGGCTGTCATACAAGCTGCACTAGACACCTACTACGTCAGTGACAAACGGAGAATGAGGGGATTGTAATACCAGTCCCAATGCAATACCAGTTCTAATGTCGGGATCATTTTGTTGAGCAGTGTGTGTGTGTGTGTGTGTGTGTGTGTGTGTGTGTGTGTGTGTGTGTGTGTGTGTGTGTGTGTGTGTGTGTGTGTGTGTGTGTACACGTGCATGTCGGTGTGTCGATATGGTAAAGACTGGGTTGTTAAAGTAAGGGTTTTCGATTAGAATGTGGACACGTAAAACCTAAACAGCAGTTGAGGGATGTGTCATGTCTGTTATGTTCATGAGGGGCAACACATAGAATGCCCACCTTGCCTAGATGTATTACTTCTAGACTATCTCAGTATACTATTTTGCCAGATTATAACAGTGTATAGCACTCACGGGCCGAAGGCCAGGCGGCTGACTGTACAGTAAGCCCTAACAGCCATATGCATAAGAGAACTGTCTGTGACAGTTTACGTCAGGAGCACGTGCAACCATGGCGCTCTTTGATATTCAGTATGTACGGTATCGTAGATCGTTAACACTTCCCCCATCAAAACATCTGTGCGCTGTTTGGGCTTTTGAAAACACGCGCGCACGCACTCACGCACTCACGCACGCACGCACGCACGCACGCACGCACGCACGCACGCACGCACGCACACACACACACACACACACACACACACACACACACACACTTTTGTAATACTCTTTGGATTGCGTTCCTGTGGTCTGAAAAACGTCTTTTGTCTTTGTGTTACTATTCCCATGACCAGTAAACCTCAATCCGCTTGCAGGCGCCGTGCCGTTTCAAACCAATACGTTGAACACTCATGACATACTTGAACATTCTTGTAAAAGAGTGAGCTTTTTTGTTTCATCAGCCCGTGTACTGGTTGATGGTAATACGAACAATCTAGATAGCTCAATGTTTCAACGTTCTTTTCATACTGGTTTATGCAATGGACAGGTGCCTGGCATATTATTTGTCACGGCTGCAGGCTCTGCAGAAGTTCCATACTTATCAGAAACCAATAAACGAGATGCTTTCGTTTCTCCTACTTATAAAAGATTTCTTATCTTTGCGCGCGCGCGCGCGCGCGCGCGTGTGTGTGTTTGTGACTGTGTTTGTGTGTGTGCGTGTGAGAGAGAGTTTCATGACTATGGACAAGTTAACTTATTATATTTGACACACAACCAATTGAGTATCATCTTGGGTTATTATTTGCATAAGTGCACAACAATTGTTGATCTTGACCTTAATTATAAAGGATATCTATATTATAATTTTCCTGATCATCTCAACAAAATATGATTCAGTAGTAAGAGATCTTTTAGGTGTTGTGAGCAGGTCTTCCCTTCATCAGAGCAAAATGTTTGACCCCTATTGTAACCTGAATATTCTTACAAACGCTTCATAAACTGCGACCTTGACCTGCATTAAGGTTAAGACTAGTCGTTTATCAAAAATTCATAGCAATTCCTTAGATGTTTTCACTTTTTGTAATTTTTTGTTATCACATTGGGGGAGGGGGCGGGGTGGGGGTGGGTGGGTGTGGGGTGGGGGGTGGATGGGGGGGGGGGGGGGAGGGCGTTTCACTTCCTATCTGACGGTCTAGTAGGAGATTCTACTGAACTTTAAATTTGTTGCATTCACGGGCGCACCCAACACACACACACACACACACACACACACACACACACACACACACACACACACACACACACACACACACACACATACACACGCACGCACGCACGCGCGCGCGCACCCACGCACACGCACACACACACACATACACACACGCGCACATACACCACGATCGAAGTAAAAATTAATATAGACAAGCAAAATACATCGAGTAAATTTAGAGAGAGAGAGAGAGAGAGAGAGAGAGAGAGAGAGAGAGAGAGAGAGAGAGAGAGAGAGAGAGAGAGAGAGAGAGAGAGAGAGACAGACAGACAGACAAACAGACAGAGACAAAGAAAAGTTGTCAAGTTCTCACAACTTTATTTGCAACAGATACATATACACATGACATTTCAAAACATAATAACATAATTGGCATGTATAGATTGTACATCGTATTAATTTTTTAATACATTTTTTTTTTTAAATCCTGAATCCACCACAAAGCTGATTATACATAAACGCCCTCCGTTTTACACTTCTCGTGAATATGTATTGACTCCATGATAGCTATGTCTAGATCAAGGGCAGTGCTTGTTTAACTCCTTCCCTGCCAGTGTACTAATTTATGTTTTTAAAATCATTGTAAATTCAACCTAAAATACGCCTGACGTCAAAGGAACATGGACACAAAGTGGTTTCTGCAAGAGGCATAGATCCTCATGAGCCCCCTCTGAAGCGGGGGCTCATGAGGATCTATGTCTCTTGCAGTTAGGTCGTGTTCACTTTTCTCGGCAGTGAAAGTGTTAGCCTTTAGACGCCAGGCTAACCAAACAGTGCCCTTGACTGAGTTAAAATGATCAACGCACTATCCTTAATCTATCTAGGTCAGTCAATCTCCAATGACGCAGGCCAACGTGCTTCAAGCAATAAAGGGTTACAAGTTTGGAAAATCTCCTTTATAAATACTCTTTGTATGTCTTGTAATAATGAAGGACAAAAGGACTAACTGAAGTGTGAGTGTCGTAAAATGAAAGACTTTTCTGCTCTTATTCTCTTTTGTTCGTAGAAGAGTTCCAACACCTCTAGCTAGAAGCAGCAGAAACTTAGACTCTCACTCACATGTGCCTACTCACATGGGTTGTGACAAGAAGGATAGGGACACCTTAGTTGAGACAAGACAACATTGAGAGACTGTTAATGCGAATTCAGCAATCAAAGCCTATGCCCTGGAGCAGATCGCCTGAATGTACTTAGTATTTAAAGCAGTCGACTTCAAAATGCGTCACATCGCTCTGAAAGTGAAAATAAAAATAATATCTACTTTTATGTGCTAGGTATCAGTTAGATTTTCCCAGTGTCGTTCTATCCGAAGAATCCCCACAAAAAAACGCCCCAAATGTCACGAGAATGACAGCGTTGATGTTCACAAAGCACTTCCACTTCTTGCGTTCTCGCACTGACGTCAGCAATTTCTGCTGATCACGTGCTTCCTCTTCAGACATGTGGCCACACAGGGCAATTAGGTTACGCCCCCTTTTCACACACTGTTATCTGTTAGCCTCTTGCAGCATAAAACTATGAACGAAGAACTTTTCTGCCAAAACAAAAAATCCACGCGGAGCACATCACAGGAAAAGCTATTTCAGCAATTCTTAAAAAAATTAAGAGTTAGCGTTTTTCACAACACTCAAATGCACTAAGTACCCCATGACAAAACTGTCGTCTGCAAGCCTGCATACAACCGTGCACATGCCCCAATTAGGCTCCCATGAACACACTAGGTCGACTAAAATTACCCAGATTTTGCTCTTTTTCACACCACCTGTCATGCCTTTTGTTGCTCAAAACGCCAAAAAAGGCACACAATTGAAGTTTTACACCCTAAAAAAATGGCAAAAAGGGAGGAAATTTTTTGAACTATTTCTGGCGGAAAAGTTACTACATGCACCGGAAGCAATTGCCCTGTGTGGCCTGTCCACATCCTTTGGCGGTTCGTAGCCACAAAGTGTGTACAAATACTGCCGACACTTCGAGACTTTCTGTGTGTCTGGAAACAAAATTGCATAGGATAGTCTTTAGCCATAGCTTCCTAATTTTTCAAAGGCAAAATACATTCAACAAGTAGAGACCCGGATAAACCGCCGCAGATGCGGGGGCTTATCAGGGTCTGTACTTCTTGTTGAATACATTTTGTCATGCAAAATTAAACTCATGGATTAGCATTGGCTTGGCCTAAAAAGCGCTGTTGTATGCAACCTACAAAATTCCTGATATACAGTCTAATGGGTAGACCATCAAAAACCGATGATGTCATCATTGTGCATGACTTCTATTTGCGGGTGCGGGTGTGGCTGGCCAATCCAATCCTTGAGCCACACCTGCGAGGGCAATGGGGACACTGGAACGTAGCTGTGGGGAGAGTCGACGCTGTCTTTCTGCGAACTCTGGCACTGGTGATCCGTTCGCGCCGATTGTGTTCAAAGAGCATGCATGATTTCCTGGTGGCGGCACGCCAGCCAGATCTGTCTTGTGCTTGTGCTTCAAGTTCCTTTACCGGGAAGACGCAGTACTTGAGGCTGTCTTTTATGCATAACAAACCAAGGGGAATTACTCAGCGCTGGACAGAACAGTTAGATCCCCTGCCCCCGCCTATCAGGCACCCATTCGCCAGCCCACAGAGAAATACGCAGGTATAGAACAAGACACGATCATCATTTAAGGGATGTAGATGATCGTCTTGTTCTATACCTGCGTATTTCTCTGTGGGCTGGCGAATGGGTGCCTGATAGGCGGGGGCAGGGGATCTAACTGTTCTGTCCAGCGCTGAGTAATTCCCCTTGGTTTGTTATACAATTCTGCCAGCGCTAGCCTCACCTATCTGGTTTGTGAGTGTCTTTTATGCAGTCTTTGAAGCGTTTATTCGGCTGTCCTTGCTTCCTGTGGCCTTTTGAGAGGAGTTGGCGTGACATGCGAGAATCATCAATGCGTATGACATGACCTGTCCAGCGAAGTTGTTTCTTTAAGATCAAGGCTTCAACACTCACTAAGCCAGCATGTCCAGGACTTCCAGGTTTGTCACCTTGTCTTGCCATTTGATGCCCATGAGTGAGCGCAAGGATCTCACGTGGAAACGTTCAAGCTGCTTGAGGTGCTTTCTGTACAGCGTCCATGACTCACAGCCGTAGAGGAGGATGGGGAGGACTACTGCCTTGTAGACTTTGATCTTGGTAGAGAGCTTGACGTTGTTGTTATTCAACACACGAGTGCGCAGACGACCCAGGGCTTGGCTGGCTTTCCTGACGCGAGCTGCGATTTCCTTGTCGATAGTACCGTCAGAAGAGATGATGCTCCCCAGGTACCTGAACTGGTCGACAGTCCTCACCTCGGTGCCTTCGATATACACTTTGGGTGGGGGAGCTTTTGTGCCTGTGTCTGGTTGGTGCAGGACCTTGGTCTTTTTGAGACTGATGGTGAGGCCAAACAATCGAGAGGCTTCCGAGAACCTGTTGACGATGGTCTGGAGGTCAGACTCCGTGTGCGCCATCAAAGCACAGTCATCGGCAAATAGCGCCTCAAAGATCAGTCTCTCGATGGTCTTGGTCCTGGCGTTCAGTCGACGGAGGTCGAAGAGAGAGCCGTCTAGTCTGTACTTCAGGTACACTCCCTTCTCAAGGTCGCGTACTGCATGGGTCAGGACACACGTGAAGAACAGGTTGAACATCACTGGGGCAAGAACACAACCTTGTTTCACACCGTTGGAAATGTCGAAGGGTGCGGATGTGTCGCCGTTTGACTGGACAACTCCTACCATTCCATCATAGAAGAGGCGTATGATGTTGGTGAACTTCCTGGGGCAGCCGAGCTTTGCGAGGATGACCCAAAGCGCTTCTCTGTTCATAGTGTCGAATGCTTTGGTGAGGTCTATGAAGACAGCGTAGAGGTCCATGTGCTGCTCAATGCATTTCTCCTGGACCTGTCTCACAAAGAAGACCATGTAGACTGTGCTGCGGCCGCGTCTGAAGCGACACTGAGCCTCTGGAAGTGCTTCCTCAGATACAGAGACCTGATCAGGCGGTTGAGGATGACTCTCGCGAGGATCTTGCCAGCAATGGAAAAGAGTGAGATCCCTCGGTAATTGGCAGTCTGGTTTGCTGCCCTTGTTCTTGTACAGGGAGACGATTGTAGCATGTCATGTGGCATGTTATCCTCTACCCATGCATGTCAGAATGTTGAGGAAGGCATCAAGGGTCTCAGGTCCAGCTGCTTTGAATAGCTCTGCGGGGATGCCGTTCATGCCTGCAGCCTTGCCGGAGATAGTCTGGTTGATCGCTTTCTTGACCTCGTCCAGGGTAGGCGGGAGGTCAAGGTCATCCAGTGTCGGCTTCTGGGGAATCATGTCCAGGGCCGCGGGGTCGACAGTGGAAGGCAGGTTCAGCAGATTTGAGCAGTGTTCTCTCCAGCGCTCAGTGATGCTGCCTTTGTCCTTCAGCAAGGTGAGCCGTCGGAAGAAAAGAGAGGGGTTGTGCTGGGTCTGGCAGGACCGTAGACAGCTTTCATAGAGCTGAAAAACTCCTTGGAGTTGTCATATTCAGCAAAGTGTTGAAGTTCTTTTGCATTGCTGTCCCACCAGGTGTCCTGCATGTTGCGGAGCTCTCTCTGGGCTTTTCTCTGGAGGTGTTTGAAGCGGTATTTCTTGGACAAGGAGTTGATGTCGTTCTGCCACTCGATGAAGGCACTGCGCTTTTGCTCCAGTAGCTTGTTGATCTCTTCATTGCTCTCATCAAACCAATCCTGGTGTACCCTCTGCTTGGGTCCAAGCACGTCTTTGGCAGACTCTGTCACCATCCCCTTGAACTGGTTCCACATTTCAGTTGGGTTGCCAGTCAACGGTCCATGGGCAGGTCATCAAGGTGGGACTGGAAGTTTTCCTTGACGTCCGGACGCTTCAGCTTGGCCAGGGTGAATGAAGGTCGGGTGAGCTTCGGCCTCTTCCTGTGTGCTGGTGCAATGTGCAAGTTGAGGACAGACCGCACCAGCCGAAGGTCGGTCCAGCACTCGGCTCCTCTCATGGCTCTGGTGATTCTGACATCACGAATATCCCGCTGGCGGACAATGACATAGTCTATGAGATGTCACTGCTTGGACCTGGGATGCATCCATGTTGTCTTGTACTTACTAGCCAGCCTGAAAAGGATGTTGGTGATGGTGAGTCCATTCTCAACGCACAATGCAGGCCATTGCTGTTCATCTTGCCCAACCCGTGTGGGCCCATTACTCCTTCCGAGCAGCCACATTCGCGCCCAACTCGAGCATTGAAGTCACCAAGCACGATGAGTTTGTCACTTGCAGGAGTGAACTTCAGGAGGGAGCCGAGGCTCTCATAGAACGCTTCCTTGTCATCGGCGTTGGTGAGTGTCGGAGCATAGGCGCTGATGATAGTGACATGTCGGGTGTGGGAGATGGGGAACGGAGCTTCATCACTCGTTCGCTGATGCCAGTGTGAAGAGAAGGCAGCTGTCGGAGGTGCGTGTTGCGGATGACGAAGCCAACTCCGTGTATCCTGTCCTCGTTCTCAGCTTTGCCCTTCCAGAAAAAGGTGTACCCACCCTAAGGTTCACAGATCGAGCCTTCTTCAGCAAATCTGGTTTCACTAAGAGCCACAATGTCGATCTTATATCTCGCCAGTTACCTGGCTATGAGGGCTGTTCTTCTGTCCAACAGGGTTCGTACGTTTCACGTACCGTGAATAAGTTTCTTTGTTTTTATTTTCGACCGCATAAAAGGGTTAAATCGCCAGCCGCGGTAAGCTGATGTTTGGAACATCTTTTCTAGTTCCCTCCCTTACTAGGGTGAGCAGTGCTGTCCTGAAGAGGGCTGCTCAGTCGCCTGGGAAGCTGCCGAACTTCCCTGGTGCCCCTGGTACAGGGAAGAGCGACCACTGGTCCACAGGCCGCCTACGTGCAGGTTCGGATCTACGACTTCCAGTAATAACCTCTACCTGTCGGTTCGCCCGTTCCCCGTCGTCGCAGGGCTTCTGGAGGAGGTAGAAGAAAAAAGAAGATAAAAAAGCAGATTTGATGAAGATGAAGATCCATGCACAAACGTGAAGGAGATTTTGGTGGAGAAGCTGTTGCGCTGGAGCAACCCCACCCTCTCGGCCGCAGAAATCAGAGTCCAGTGGCACGATGAGACGTTACAACTGGTAACTTCCTTGGCTGCAGTGGATGGCCATGTCTTTTTCTGTGCTATGACACGCCCCTTGCACTCCACAGTGCACTGCTGACCCGCCCTCTTGGCCGTTGAACCCTTGATTGAGTTTCCTCCGCCCAGTCGGCCGGTGACAGACTTTGCATGCTAGGACGAGCAAGTCCTGCCTCACCAAGGGTTTGAGACCCCCGGTTTCCCCTCACTTAGTTTAGCCAGCCAGTCGAAGCTGTTGCCCGTGGTGCGGCCGCTGCGCATGCTGCAGCTGCGTGGCGCCACAAGTGAGAGTTGAGTGTCAAAGTGGGGACCTATACTGGTGGACTACTTTCTAGCCTTCGAGAGACGACTTGTCCCCCATTATAGATGAAGCCCCCTCCTTGAATATTCCAGTCTACTTCACGTATATCAAGGTCGGATTTAACAGAAGTCGGATATATCAACACTTTTTCAGAGGTGCGGACAACACTCTTTCTATGTAAATTACTTCGTTTATAAGAAACTTCATATATAAAAGCAAGAACAACAAATTGGGTCCCCTGGCGATTTGTTATATCCCAAGTTTACTGTAGTCTATTTTATTTCTTGCACTGACGTTGTTGTGAATTCAAGCGAGATGCTGACTGCGCGCTGGTATTTGCTTTCTGATCTTTTGGGATTAAACAAAAACTTATTTCACGGGTAGTGTTTGATTGGTTGTTTATGGTGAACGTCGTGAAGGAAACTGAACGCGACTAAGTCATCGAAGCGAGAATGCAAATAAGGTATCAAGAAGGCTTTAACTCTTTGGGTGTCTGTAGCGATTTTGGTCGAGGTGATTCCTGCAGGAATCATCTCGACTAAAATCGCTACCGACACCCAAAGGGTTGATAATTTATCGTGTGGCTATACTGACAAGATCACGTACCTTGTGCTTCAGTGACCTTGGCCTCGTCGATCATGGCCTTGACCCTGTCGTGTCGTTTGTTCTCCTCCGAGAATTCCTCCCGGTCCTCACCGCTGTGCAGGGTCCACCATGTTAGTTGCACCACCAGCAAGTGCATTTGATGGTCACAGTATACATTCGGATTAGGTAGGTCAGGCAGTAAGAGGACCGGTGTTTAAAAATATCTTCTGCCTTCCTGTAAACATGCATTCACCGTTATACTTCTTCTTTTTGTCTTTTTTGTCAGCATTTCGTTGTCAGTGAGAGTTGTCTAGTGTGTCCTTTATTAGTTTTATCGTATATATATATATATATATATATATATATATATATATATATATATATATATATATATATATATATATATATATATATATATATATATATATATATATATATATATATATATATATATATATATTTGTGTAACGCACGCAGACTTGCCCACAGTCGTACGCACAGACTCTCACGCAACAGACGCATACACCGCCACTGACTCAGACGGGCGCATTCATGCGGTAAAACACAACACACGGGCTCCCTTTCTAAAGTAACCTTTATACACTATAAATGAAAAAGAACGACTTAAATGACTATCAACTATATACACTGTTCTATTATCACACCACAAACGTATCACAATATCTTTGCCAGGTTAGGTCTTAGTCTCACATTGCCTCCAACCTGTTTGATGTTGTTGCCTGGTTACGTTGGTCCTTCTCACGTCTAGGCGTGAAAGTCCTTCGTCGTACGCTTGTTGCCGTCCTGTCTTTCTTTGGGCACGGACGTCCTTGTTCTCGTACGGTACTCAGTTCTCACTTGGACTTGGGTGTCTTGGTCCCCAGTCAGACTCACTCTCAGAAGAGCTGGAGGGATGACCTCACGTAGGTCCCACCTGCGACTCGACGTCTCGGCGTCCGTCTTTCCACTCTCGTTACAAGAACTCTGAATAGACAAAAGTCCCAACGTAACACTTGCTAAACACACAACATATTGGATCAATGAGAAACGTCACGTAACCTGGCTGATACAAATAACCCACACGTTCATTCACACACACACACGTGCTTCATAAACTATTTTCGTATCACCCCATCTCTGTCACTATCTTGAAACAGACTATAGCCTAACACTCTTGCTATACATTACTCTATACCCTGGAAAAGACTATGCTTACCCAACCACGTACTATCTTCATAGCGGCTTAGACATACACACTTCATATTCCTTTAGTCATCTAACTCGGTAAACAACTGTATACAGAAACACCGGTTACTTCACCGAATTCTAAACATACTATAACTAAACCAAACCGGAACACCGCTATACAACCACATTAATCTTACCACGCATACTGTCTTTAACTAAACAACTATCAATACTACGTTTATAGAAACATACCTGAAATCTAGGCTTCAGAGTCTTGGAATGCGGGCTAGGTAACTCGAACACAACCGTTCCATACGACAAAACAACCCGCACTCCCGATCTAAACCTCTGACAGTCACAGCTTCCGCCTAGAACTCACTAAACAGAACTCACTAAAAAATCCCGTGCTAACCATGTCTTACATATTCCACGTGGGCAGCAGGCCCCACGGACTTTCGGCACAAACAAACCGTCAACAAAAACCGTACCGTACTAATCCTATTGTGTGAGCATTTATTGTTGGTGTGTCCATTTTGTTATTTTTATCTTTCTTGTATATATCTTGTGTGTGTGTATGTTAGCGGAATATATATGTGTTGTAGGATAATAATAATAATACATAGTTCTTGTATAGCGCTGTTCTCCAGGAAAACACTGGACTCACTGCGCATGCACAACAGCACACCCTTTCTCTCTCAGACACACACGCACAATTATGCACTACTTTAAACCACCCCCATCCCTTCCCCACACCTTACATTCACTTCCTCTGGGATCAGAATAGGTGGCAGTCAGTCAACAGTTAGCTAAATATGAGCTAAGTGTTAAATGCCCGACAAAAAAGAAAAGTCTTTAAGTGAGCCTTGAACTGTGACAATGTGGGCAGATTCCGTATTTCCGTTGGCAGCGAGTTCGACACACTTGGGGCGAAAAAGGTGAAAGAACGCTCCCCGACAGTTTTCATGTTGAGCTTCGGGATTTTTAACAGCTTTTCACGGGAGGAACGGAGGGTGCGTGATGGCTGATAGGCAGACAGCTTGGCAGAGAGGTACGGCGGGAGAGATCCGTCAAAATGCCGATAGGCGAAAATTGCAATTTTGTACTGGCAACGGAATTTGACGGGCAGCCAGTGCAGCTGCTTCAGTAGAGGCGTAACGTGGTCTCTCTTTCGTTTCTTCAAGATGAGACGCGCCGCATTGTTTTGAATCATTTGCAAGCGTGAAATCTGATCTGCCGGTAAACCTGCAAGTACAGAATTGCAATAATCGAACCTGGAAGTAATGAATGCATTTACAAGTCTTGACGCCGTACCTTCTGTGAGATACGGTCTGAGAGAAGCAATTCTGCGCAGCTCAAGGAAACCAGCTCGGCAGACGCTACTGATATGATCATGCATGGAGAGCGTCGAGTCAATCTTCACACCCAGATATTTGACACATTTCTGGAAGGGAACGCTGCAGCCACCAATGTTTGCGAACTCGCCGTCGATCCGGCTAAGGCGAGACTGAGAGCCGGCAGGCATGACTTCGGTTTTGTCAGTGTTAAGCTTAAGTTTGTTGCTAGTCATCCAGGACAAGACGTCGTCTATACAACACTGTACGCTCATCTTAGCGGAGCTGAAATGGCTAGGCGCGCTACTTCTTGACAATTCAGTATCGTCAGCATACTTGTGAAAATCACACTCGTGGGCGGCAATTACATCAGATAGAGGTTGTGAATATAGAGTGAACAAAACAGGCCCTAATACGGAGCCCTGAGGGACTCCACACAACAAAAGACTAGAAGCAGATAGCTGGCCATTAACAATAACAGCCTGAGAACGATCCTTAACGTATGAAGTGAACCAGGCCAGGGCGGTACCACGGATGCCAAAGGTCACCTCTAACCTTTTCAGCAAAACAGAATGATCGAGCGTGTCGAATGCTGCGCTGAGGTCCAACAGAACAATGAGAGAGACAAGTCTCTCGTCTGCCTTCACTAGCAGACCATCCAGGACGCTCAGCACAGCAGTCTCCGTGCTGTGATCCTTTCTGTATGCCGACTGGTGCATTTCTAAAAGACCGTTTCCAGACAAATGGCTTTGTAGCTGTTTCAAAACAACCTTCTCCAAAATCTTTGAAATAAACGGAAGGTTAGAGACAGGTCTAAAATGCAAGGTGTATGTATGTTAGTATGTCATTTTTACGGCGCCTAAAGTTTTTTTTTATCGAAAGTATAGGCGCCTTATAAAATACATTATTATTGTTATTATTATTATTATTATTATTATTATTATTATTATTATTATTTTGTACAGAGGTAGTATGCTGGAATTTGCTTGAAATCTCTTAATACATGAGAAGAGACATGTTTAATGCTTTGATTTATACCACCTTGGCTTAACCATCGGACTCTTTTATGGCCTAGTCTGAGTCAAGCAGATGGTGATTTGAGGTGTGTGATGGTGATTTCGGCTGCGCTTGGGTATAGGGTTGGTACAGAATCATGTTCATAGCCAGGAAATGAGACCGCTGATGTTCTTTTTTTGTGCATGGCAAATGCGCAGAAAGTGGGCTGTAGTGTTACTTAGGGAATTGAAAAATTAGGGATGACTGGGGCAGACTAAGTAAGGCTAAGGCATTTTAACAGATGGGACTGTAGGGAAGGCCGATGGTGGCCCCCCACCCGGGCCTGCCCTGGGGAACTTGGGTGGGCTTAACTACTTTTTTGTTCCCAGGGTGACCCTGGTCAGCCCCACAGGATGGGTTTTCCCCTCTATTCTGGGGCATCTGTTCTGTCTACCCTTGGTCCATTCACCTGTATTTTCCTTTTTTAAACTCTCCCTACTGTCTGCGCTGCCTGTAGCTCTTGATACTGGATGTGTGTTGCTATATGGTCTTAGGTTTATTTAGCGTATTAGACCGGCTGGCGACATACATTCAATATTCTGTTCATTTTTTTTTTCACAAGCAGTGCAGGCACGTCATGAGAAAGTCTTGTTGCTGTCCGGACGTTAAGCAATGTACAATCAATCAATCAATCAAGCCGATGGTGGTCCAAGGCCTGATGAAAAGCAGACGCGTCGATTTTCCTGTAGCTTTCCTGCTTTTACTCGTGTGACAACCTCTTTACAGTTTTTCATTGAGACTGAATTGCTACGCCCAGTTCATTAACCTCTTCACAGCCGAGAAAAAGTGAGCACGATCCAAATGCAAGAGAAATAGATCCTCATGAGCCTCCTCGGGGGCTCAAGAGGGTCCATGTCTCTTGCTGAGACCGATTTGTACGGATATTTCTTGGAGAGGTTTGGCTTTTAGTCGTTGAATGAACAAAGATTGCAGAAACAAAAATGTGCATACAGTGGCAGACAAGGGGTTAATGTGTAACCTGTCACTGAAAATGTCCCTCACGCCAGATCGACCCGTGATCACTTTGGCTCAGGCCAAAGTGACCACCAGGTCAATCTAGCGTGATAGTCATGTTGGTGTGTTAGTCGATCCCCTCACGCAAAATTGCCCTGCCAAAGTGACCCCGGATCGATCTGGCGTAGGGAATGACCCGATAAAACCCAATAATAAGAGGCATATATTTTTATTAGCCACCACCGCCTTGGGTACACCTGAGGGTTTAAGCCTGTGTTTAAGCATGTTCTATGGATGTCTGGAGCTCTTTGATATTGACTTCACAACGATTTTAGAAACACAATCTGTCACCACAGCCTGTGAAGGGGTGAAACCTTTCACGCTTAATACATGCACATATGCTGTTCATTTCTTTGCTGGTTTTGAACATTGTTTTGATTTCGGTTTTATTGATATTGTTTTATTATCATCATCATCTGTATCCTAATGTGCAGCCCATTTAGCCCGGACAGATTACAACAGGAGATAGATGGACCATGATAATTTAAGGGTGGTGTCAGATTAGTTTGGCACCTAATGGTCCCATGCTAATCAGGCACTACCCTTAATTTTCATTATCGATCCATCGTCTGCAACTGGTACATAGTCGTCAGGTGACAACTTAAAATTTGGGATGCGACCCTGGGGTGAACAACCATAACTGATAGCACGCAGTTGCGGATCACATCTTTGCAAAAACAACAACAAAAAACAACAGCAACCGTTTGACAACATTTCAACAAGAAGCATGTTTTCAAACATTTAATTGTGTCTCTTTGTGTCTCTGTTTACAACAGCTCAACATGCCATGGAACGCTACATGCTGTCAATGTTTGAGGGGCCTGGATGGTGCTGAAATACACCAGTGTGTGTGTGTGTGTGTGTGTGTGTGTGTGTGTGTGCGTGCGTGCGTACGTCCGTGCGTGCGTGCCCCCGTGCGCACGCGTATGTGTGCATGGTGTACTTGTGTGTGTAACCAATGTGTGCATTATGAATGTGTTTTTGTGTTGTATGTTAATGCAAGTGCTTTTGTGCTGGTTGGATATTTTTAATAAATTGTTTTAAATGTACACGATGCGAATCCTGCATTTCTGATCTGTGTTGTGGCTTTAATTAGTATCGGTGGTGTGTGTGCTGTGAGAAACTAAACAAACACAGAACCTGTCTTCAATCAAAAGAAACTAAATCACCAGCCGAAGTCAACATGAAGTGTGTAGGAACTGTACAAAATTACTTTAACAGTGCTTCTCATCAAAGACAAAACACAGGAAGTCAAATATTTTTATTGTTCATGTTGGACTTGCGGTGTTTTACCTACAAAGGGACCAGTGCTAGTTGGCAACACGGACGGATGTAGATTCTGACGTCACCAAGGAGGGCAAGGAAGATGACATCATATTTACAGACCTTTCCCCAGAGTCCCTTCCCTTAAAGCATGTAGTGACAATTTCAACGAAATCGCGGCGAAATCGGCGACTGTAGATCACACTGACCAAAAACATTGCAGTCTGAGACAAGTACATGACCAAATTAAAAGTGTATAGCAGAAGAACATACAAGTAAAACTCTTTCTTCAGGACACCGTATTCTGAGGAATAGGTTGCCACGGTAGCATTTATGGTGCCAGGCAAGGCCATAAAGAAAAAGGTCAAAGTCAAAGCCAGGATAAATTTCGAGGCCTTGGCTTCCGTAGATTTTTCCTTGTTTGTGCTGTCCCTTGGATCCTCGCCAGTGTTTGATGATGCCGTTTTTTCAGCAATTCCTGCAGATAAGCAGACACATTTGTACTGAAGAGCTGTGATTTTTGTTTTCAGGAGTTAAAGGTATCCGTGCCGTTTTGCCGGAGTACTTTTCAGACGCACTCGGGGAGTACGCCACAAGTGCACTTCTATTCAAATGAGATGTTATAGCATCTAATTTTGAATAGAAGTGCACTTGCCGTTTATATAAAGTCGGTTGACCCACAGTTGAGTCCGTAATTTTTGTTCTATTCACCTGGAATGTTGGATATATCTAGCTTGGAGATAGACACTGGATGAGTTCGTAATCTAGCGTTGTTTTCTTCAACTTTTTGAATAATAATTAAATCATTTTTGCAGGTTTTGGATCCACTATATACTCCCACCAAAAAGTCAGCCCTGGAAAAGGCTGTGTAAAAGAAAACAGTCAGCCCTGGAAGAGGTGACGTCAAACATCAAATTCGAGATCGTGTACACGGCGTCTTGATACTAGCAATGCCATGAAGTCAAGCTTATATTGACGTCATTTTTCTGATCGCGCAATTCTTCTTCAGAATTCATGTCGCTACTGCAGCCCACAGAGAGTACTAATGGCGGGAAGCGCCGTCTGTCCGTCTTTATTTGTGTGCGCCGGCGTCTGTGTTGATCAGAGGTTGGCTTACCTAGGAGGAATTTGTTCCTAAAAGAAAAATGCATGTGAGCTCCAAACAATACGGGAGACTTTGGGATGAAACCCTTATCGTGTTTAAGTCTATTCTATTTATAGAAGAGACTTTTTTAGGAGGAGACGCGGTGGGGTTATTTCAAAAGAACAAACACGACATCATAGGCGGGCTAGATTAAAACTCTGACCGTGAAGTAACAAGATAAAAATTACGTCATGGTGTGTGTGTGTGTGTGTGTGTGTGTGTGTGTGTGTGTGTGTGTGTGTGTGTGTGTGTGTGTTTGTGTGTGCGTATGTGCGTATGTATGTAAACAAGAAAATCTCCAAAGTTTGCGTACGTACAAGCTTGAAATTAGGGGAGTTGGTTCATGCGCGTGTACAGTAGATTATCATGTATCTAGGTAAATTCAACCTCCCTTCACACATATTATTGAGACTGGAAATTGCACCGTGAATTTCTAGTTTGGTAATAATAATAATAATAATAATAATAATAATAATAATAATAATAATAATAATAATAATAATGAATGGTTCTTGTGTAGCGCAAAATCTTTTAATGACAAAACTCATTGCGCTAACACACATTCAACAGGACCACGGATCTCTCTATCTTGGCTTGACTTCGCGAACGAAGATTTTATAGGAGTTGCCCACGACGTCTGCAGGCTTGTTCGTGGCTGCGGAGGCCAATCCGGGACAGGCAGGTTCGACCGCAGTAGCTGCAGGGGGAGGTATGGCCAGGGTTCTGAGTTGCGGCATCTCTTTTTTTTTCTCCTAAGCCGCTTGTCCTTAAGGCTAGCTCTGCGAGAGTCCTCAAAGGAGACAGCTGCATTGTAAATGGTGGAGCGCCAGGTGTCACGGTCTACAGCAAGCGAAGACCACTGGTGGTGGTCGATTTGGCAGGCACTAAGTGACTTCTTGAGACAGTCTTTGTATCTCTTCTTTGGTGCCCCTCTGTCACGGTGTCCAGTAGCAAGCTCGCCGAACAGGGTGATCTTTGGTAGGCGATGATCCTCCATCCTGGAGACATGCCCCGCCCAGCGGAGCTGTGTCCGCAGCAGCAAAGCCTCGATGCTCACAGTTTCAGCCTGTTCAAGGACCTCGACTTTGGTGACATAGTCACTCCAGTGAATGCCCAGGATGGGGCGCAGGCAGCGCTGGTGGAAACGTTCGAGGAGTCGTAGTTGGCTGCGGTAGAGGGCTCAGGACTCGGAACCATACAGCAGGGTGGTGAGGACCACAGCTCTGTACACGCTGATCTTGGTGCCTGTTTTCAGCTGTTGATTGTGCCACACCCGCTCGAAAAGTCGCCCGAAAGCGCTGTTCGCATTTGCCAGCCTGCTGTCAAGCTCCTTGTCCAGCTTGGCGTCCGACGTGACTTTAGTTCAGACTCGCCAATAGTGATGTGAGGAGGGCGATACACTGTCTTGGGTGCCGGCTGATGGAGGACCTCTGTCTTTTTCAGACTGACCTCGAGTCCAAAGAGCTGGGCAGCGTCTGCGAAGCAGGACGTGATGCGCTGCAGGGCTCTCTCTGTGTGTGCAACGAGGGCAGCGTCATCAGCAAAAAGCAGCTCACGAATTAGTTGGTCTAGGGTTTTCGTGTCGGCCTGCAGTCGTCTGAGGTTGAACAGGCTGCCATCGAGACGATACCTGATGTACACTGCATCGTCATCATCGAGGTCCACTGTGGCCTGCTTCAACATCATGCTAAAAAAGATGGTGAAGAGGGTCGGTGCCAGCACGCAGCCCTGCTTTACGCCGTTGAGAATAGGGAATGGTTCTGAGAGGTCATTGTTGAGTCTGACCTGGCCTTGCTGGTCCTCGTGTAGCTGGACAATCATGCTGAGGAACTTTGGGGGACAGCCAAGTCGCTCCAGGATCTGCCACATGCCTTGCCTGCTCACAGTGTCGAACGCTTTTGTTAGGTCGACAAACGTTACGTACAGCCCTTTGTTCTGCTCGCGGCACTTCTCCTGAAGCTGTCTCATCACAAAGACGATATCGGTGGTGCTCCTGTTTGCTCTGAAGCCACACTGGCCCTCTGGGAGGTGGTCTTCAGCGATGGCAGGTACCAGCCGATTCAGGAGCAGCCTTGCACGAATTTTCCCAGCAATGGACAGCAGGGTGATTCCCCGATAGTTGGAACAGTCAGACTTCTCGCTTTTGTTCTTGTACAGGGTGATAACGACAGCATCACGGAGATTCTTTGGTAGTGTTCCTTCCTCCCAGCAGCAGAGAAAGAGGTCATGGAGCTTGTTGTGCAGTGCTGTGCCTCCATGTTTCCAGATCTCTGGCGGTATTTCATCAATGCCTGTTGCTTTGCCACTCTTGAGCTGGTGGATGGCTGTGAGGGTCTCTTCAGCGGTGGGCGGTTCGTCCAATTCAACATTTACTGGGAGTTGTGGGATTTGTAGGACGACTGCTTCTTGAACAGTGCGCTCAGCGCTGAAGAGGCTCTGAAAGTACTCCGACCAGCGGTTCAAGATGGAGGTATTATCTGTGAGGAGTGCCTGGCCATTCGCGCTTCGCAGGGGACTTTGTACCAGGTGCCTGGGGCCATACACTGCTTTCAGTGCTTCGTAGAAGCCCCTGTAGTCACCATTGTCAGCGCAAAGCTGGGTCCTCTGTGCAAGTCTGGTCCACCACTCATTCTGGAGATCTCTGAGCTTGCGCTGGAGACTGCTGCAAACGAGGCGGAAGGCAGACTTCTTCACAGGGCAGGAAGGCTGGGCTAGGTGGGCCTGATGGGCGGCTCTTTTTTTTTGCTAGGTGTTCCTGGATCTCAACATCGTTTTCGTCAAACCAGTCTTTGTTCTTCTTTCTGGCGAAACCCAAGACTTCTGCAGAGGATTTTGCAATAGCAGTTTTCAGTTGTTCCCAGAGTGTTTCAGGGGAGGAGTCTGCTGGGTCCGCTGTGTCTTTGAGCCTGCGCTGTAAATCTGTCTGAAAGGCAGCTTTCACGTCGTCACCCTGAAGGCTGGCAACATCAAGCTTTTTCTTGGGGGGCCCCCATTTGTTGGGTTTTGGCTTGACGTGGAGCCTGAGTTTGCAGCGGACAAGGCGGTGGTCAGTGTGGCACTCTGCGCTGGGCATCACTCTGGTGAGGAGGACATCACTGCGGTCCCTCTGACGCACTAGGACATAGTCGATAAGGTGCCAGTGTTTGGAGCGAGGATGCATCCAGGTGGTCTTTCGACTGTCCTTTTGCTGAAAAGTAGTGTTGATGATGACCAGTTGCTGCTCTGCACAGAACTCCAACAGTAGGCGGCCATTGTCATTGCAGTTCCCGACGCCATGCTTGCCGATGACTCCTTTCCAGGCTCCAGAGTCCTGGCCCACTCTGGCGTTGAAGTCGCCAAGGATGATGACTTTGTCGTCTGCAGGGGTGCTCTGTATGAGGCTTCGCAGGTCAGTGTAAAACTTGTCCTTTTCAGCAGGCTCTGCCAGGAGGGTTGGGGAGTACACACTGAGAAGGGTGACGTGTTGCTGGTGTCTCAGTGGGAGGCGCATGGACATGATGCGGTCTGAGTGACCCGTTGGTAGGTTTTCCAGCTTAGTCGCAATGGAGGTCTTGACCATGAAACCCACGCCTGAGAGCCGTCTTTCTGATTCAGGCCTGACTGACCAGTAGAGGGTGTACCCAGCGCCAAGTTCTTGGAGGCTGCCTTCGTCCGGAAGGCGTACTTCACTAAGCGCGGCGATGTCGATGTTTAACCTCCGCAATTCATGGGCAATGAGGGCGGAGCGACGTTCAGGGCGTCCGCTGTCTGCTTTGTCGAGCATGGTTCGGATGTTCCAGCATGCTACGTTGAGTCCGGTCGTGGTCGTCGTGAGAGTGGATCCGTTATTCTTTCTTGTTTTTTGACCGTAGGAGAAGATGCCCGTTGACCGCGGCTAGCCAACTGGGGTTGCGGGGGGACGAGCTTTGGTTAGGCCACCTTTTCTAGGCCCCTCTCCGTGTGGAGCAAGCAGTGCTGTCCCTAGAGAAGGCTGCTTGGTCGTTCAGGGTGTGCCGAGTGATGTTGTCATCCCCAGGTCAACATCAGGCGACCAATATCCTGAACCGCCTGCATGCAGGTTTGAGACTGCGGCTTCCAGTGACATCTTTCACCTGCCGTTTCGCCCCTCGCCCGTCGCTACAGGACTTGGAATGGTCAGTGTCATGGTCCGTGGACGTTTCCTAAAGCTTGCGCGGTGGAGCTTTTTGGTGGAGTGCAGTGTGCGCAGTACTGGCCCCACCCTTTAAACCCTTGGTTCATCTGCCATGGCCTAGCAAGCTGGGACGATGGCATCGAGGTCCTCGGGTCGTAGGTTTTATATCAGACCGTCCTTGTCCTAGTCTCTGGCTCAAAAGCCTTTCCCGGAGACACGGGGGCTTTGATGTCAGGGGTTTCCTCCCTTAACCTTTCCGCAGCCAAGCCACGGATCTACGACTGAGGAAAAGCAAGCTGGAAGAAGTGAGTTTTCAACTGAGCCTTAAACTGAGAGAGATCAGGGAGATTTCGCAGACTAGCAGGCAGCGAGTTCCAAACTGAAGGTGCAATGAAGCTGAATGAGCGTTCACCAACAGTTTTCAAGTTACGTTTAGGAGCCTTCAAAGGTTTCTCACTGGACGACTGCAGAGAACGTGAAGCAGAAATATAACCCGGGAGAGACCCATCAAAGTGACAGTATGCCAGAATTGCCATCTTGTACTGGCATCGAAACTTCACCGGCAGCCAGTGGAGTTCCTTATGCATGGGTGTCACATGGTCGCATTGACGTTTCTTCAGAACAAGCCGTGCAGCGGTGTTCTGAACCATTTGCAAGCGACATACCTGTTCCATGGGCAGACCTGAATAGAGACAATTACTGTAGTCGAGATGGGAAGTTACCAGCGCAGTGACTAGTCTAGCCGAAGCGCATTCAGTAAGATACGGCCGAATAGATGCAATGCGTCTCAGCTCCAGAAATGAGGCTCGACAAACACTGCTGATTTGCTCGTGCATGGACAGTGTCTGGTCTATCTTGACACCAAGATACCTAACTGACGTTTTGAAGGGAATGGTGCTGCCAGCAATGTTGACAGAAACACTGTTTACCAGTCGGAGCCGGGAGGAAGCATCAACAGGAGTTACTTCAGTTTTGTCAGCATTCAACATCAGCTTGTTACTATTCATCCGCGTTAAAACGTCGTCTATGCATGTTGAAATGGATGACACAACAGAAGAAAACTCACCAGGAGGTGCGCCTTTTGACAGCTCCGTGTCATCAGCGTATTTGTGGAAGTCAGATTAATGAGCAGAAATAAAATCTGACAGAGGCTGGAGTATAATGTAAATAAGACAGGTCCCAGGACGGAACCCTGAGGAACTCCGTACACAAGGGGGCTTGGAGCTGATACATTACCATCAAGAATAACAGACTGACACCGATCACTGATATTTGATTTAAACCATTCAAGAACAGTGCCTTTCACTCCATTTGTCACCTCAAGCCTTTTGATGAGAATGGAATGATCAAACGTGTTGAATGCTGCACTGAGGTCCAAGAGAGCCATAAGAGAGACGAATCTCCCATCTGCCATTTACCAACAGGCCATCAAGGACACTCAGTGCAACAGTCTCAGTGCTATGATCCTTCCTGTAGGCAGACTTGTGCAATTCTAGAAGACCATTACAAGACAAGTGTTTCTGAAGCTGTCCCAGGACGACTTTCTGAAGAATATTTGAAATAAAGGGGAGATTGGAAACTGGTCTATAATTCTTCAGATTATGTGTATCGAGGCCTGGCTTCTACAAGATAGGCGTAACTACAGCTTGTTTAAACTGTCCAGGGACTGAACCTGTGGAAAGAGATGTGTTGACAATGGCAGTTATCACTGGGACAAGTTCAGAAAGACACTGTTTTGTGAGGGAGATTGGGTTAGGGTCCAACATACAGCTCTTGGAAGGTGAATTTACAATTAGCTAAAAACAAACTCCTTCTCTGTGACAGGATCAAAATGTGAAAGCATATAATTATGGGACCGTCGTACACAGCAACAGTAGCTTGTTTTGGAGGAATGAGAGTCCAGTATCACGCAGAAGGCTAATTGTCCATGAAAAGAAATCAGCGGTAAGGAATCGAGGGAGACAATCAGCCTGACCCCCACCACCGACCGACACTCACCTCCCCTAGATGTGGTCATTCCTTTCTTCTCCTCTGCGTGTTTGTGGAGGGCGGCCATCAGCAGGATGTTGATGAGAAGAGAGCCGAACAGGGGGATGTAGAAAGACACGATCCGCACAGCGCTTTTCACCGTCTCGAACAGCTCCAGGTTGGCCGTCCTGACTGGGCTCATATCAAGTTTGTACATGCCGTCCCCTGCAAAAAGATATACATGGAGGGTATGTGGACCCGCACAGACTGCAGAAATAACCACCATAAATTATAGACTCAGTAGGGGAGCTCGTCGCAAGTACACTTCTATTAAACTGAGAGACCGTAAACTCCCCAGATAGACCTCCCCCACCCGGCTCTGGATTGGGGACAGGTGGGGTTAACTACTTTTAGTTCCCAGGGTCACCTTGGTCAACCTCACGGGGTGGGGTTTTCTCTCTTTTTTAAGTCTCTTCTATTTATAGAAGAGACTTTTTAGGATGGGTCGCGGTGGGGCGAATTCAAAGGCATGCCCATGACGAAAACGGCGGGCAGATCTAAAAACATGACAACGAAAGTAACCAGATAACAAGATGGGATAACCCACAAAGTCCCTTCAATGTGAGAGCTGTCCTCGCTGTCAATAGTCCCTACCTTTTGTCTTTGACCTGATTTTGATGTTGAATTATCTCCTATTGAAAAAGTCTCGCAGATCTGCCAATGTGTCAGTGAGTTATATAAGGGGTGCAGGACATACGCGTCATTGATTTGTCAAACTGAAACGTCATTTGTCATGACGTAAGTTTTAGTTTTTACGTAATTTGTATTTTACGTGATATGAGTTTCACTTTCGCTTCATAGGCTTGAGAAAATGGTGACAAAACTAGAACTTCATGGTACAATTTCAGTCTTGCTATAATTTGTGGGAAAGCAGGTTGACTATACCTAGCTACGTAATATACTAAGCACACGGGTCACCTGCATGCTCTTCTGAAAGCGCGTCGATGTGTGTGTGCGTATTAGTGCGTGCGTGCGCGCGCGCTCCAAACATCTTCAAGAGGCATAGATCCTCATGCGCCTGGAGGGCACATGAGGATCTATTCCTCTTGGAGATGCGCGCATGTTTGTGTGTGTGAGAGAGAGAGAACGAAGGGAACGAACGAACGAAACTTTTTTTCCAAGGATTGAGATATTAGGCGCGCAGGCCTTTCTTACGATCTGTTCTTGCTAAGCTACTTTTAAAAAAAGGAACACCAACCAAACAACAAAAACTAACTAATAATAAACGTCACACACACGCATACACACAAGCACACAGACACACATATACATGTACTCGTGCACATGTTCACTTTTGTACATGTATACACAATACACACGTACGTGCGCACATAATTATCTAACATATATGTAGGTATGATATTTTGTGTACTATCAAAAACAAGTTACAAAACAGAACAAACAATTTGGAGGCTAGATGGGGGGAAAAAAATAGCAAAAATTTAAAAACATGAAGCGTATCAAGTTATGTCGAGAAACAAAGAAGGAGAAAGGATCAGCATAACGTTGTCTTAGAAAGGTAATCATGTACTCTACTTTTAAACAGAGAGAGGGACGTGGTTTGTTGAATAGTGGGAGGAAGTGAATTCCATAAAAGAGCACCTGAATAAGACAGGCTAGATTTGAACAGGTCTATACGGGGCCTTTTTATAGAGAGACTGTTCCTGGAGGTGCTGTATTTTTTTTTCATTTGGCGAAAAAAAGCCTAGATAAGTAAGGTGGAGCTTTACCGTTAAGAATTTTGTGCATCAGTACACATACAATTTTGTTTAGTGCGAGGTGCTTAACCAGAGGGAGAAGTCCGATGGCCTGCAGCTTGGCATCAGTGGATAAAGACGGATCAGGGAGGATAAGCTTAGCAGCGCGCTTGTATAATGAGTTTATCTTCTTGAAGTGATTTTCACTGCATCTATCCCATATTGTTGAGGCATAATCAATGTGTGGTTTAAAAAAATAGTTTGCGCGTCTTAAGGTCAATGATCGTTTTAAGTTTGAAAAGTAGAAACAACTTTTTGGACAAATGTTTTCTCATATAATATAGGTGGTTATGCCAGCTTAGATCATCATCTATTATTACTCCAACTAGGCGGTGTTTACTGACCTGCTCAACTGGGATGGAGTCCAAAGAAAGGTTGAGTGATGGAGGTTTGAGCTGATGTTTCTGGCGGGTTGTGATAAGCATGCTTTTTGTTTTTGTGGGATTTACAAGCATGCGATTTTCATTACACCACCGAGAGACTTCATGAAGACTCTCTTGAAGATTATTTGCAATTTCAGGCACAGTTTTAGCAGCGGAATGTAATGTTGAGTCGTCGGCAAACATGTCACACTCAGCCTCAGTACACGTTACATGTAACGGTAGATTGTAAACAAAGATACAAAACAGTAGTGGGCCTAAAATAGACCCCTGGGGCACTCCATACTCCACAAATTGTTCAGAAGAACATTTTCCATTGACGTAGACTGTTTGTGTTCTTTTTGTAAGATAGGAGTTCAGAAACGAAAGAGCTGAGGGGCTCTTTTTTTTAAGTAGGTGGCAAGCTTTTTCAATAAGATGGTATGATCGATAAGATCAAACGCTTTCCTTAGATCCAAGAAGACAGCACCAAGAGAGAGAGAGAGAGAGAGAGAGAGAGAGAGAGAGAGAGAGAGAGAGAGAGAGAGAGAGAGAGAGAGAGAGAGTCAATGAATCAATGAATCTTTATTTTACAACGGTAAAGATATTAACAATGCCAGAGGCAATGCCATTTTTCAAATCTGCCTTTGCTACATTTACAGACAAACACAACAATTACATTACATTAATACATGTATATGACCAACGCCTACGGGGGTGTTTGGGGAGGGGGAGCAATGGTAAGGGAAAAACAACAACAACAACAACAACAAAAACAAAACAAAGCAAAAAAACAGCAGCACTATACATACACAGCAGTAGAATGGGTACTTACTAACAAGGATATCTATATATAGAAAGCAAAGCTTGCAGATAGTTATGGCTGCGAAGATAAATGTTTAAAAAGACTTTTCTTGAAACAGGATACCGTTGGAGTGGTCTTCATGTGGGATAGAAGCGAATTCCACAAAGTCGCCCCCGAGAATGCTAAACTGGTTTTAAATAAGTCTATTCTGGTTTTGTGTACTACATACAGGTTTTTCGTATCGCCATAGCGGGACTGAGACGGGACTAGCAGCTGGGTTAGATATTCTGGAGTGTTGTCATTCCGAATCTTGAAAAGGAGAACACCTTTGTTGAATGCAAACTGATTCTTGAGAAAAATAAGTCCCGCTTTGTGAATCTTATTATCTGTTGTCACTGTAGAATGGGGTAAAATTAATTTCGCTGCTCGTCTGTTTAACGAGTTCAGTCTTTTTAAATGTACACCTCTGCAGCCATCCCACACCGTCGAAGCATAATTAATGTGGGATTACATATGTGCATAATAAATAATTTTCTGGTTTCAAAGTCAGTGAAGTGCTTCAGTTTGGACAGCATGAAAATGTTTCTTGAAACAGTTTTACACACTTTATGTGTGTGTGTGCCTGCCACTTGAGCTGATCATCTATGATAATTCCAAGGAGGCTGTGTTCAGACACTTGCTCAATAGAATTGCCTTCGAATGACAAATCAAGTGAAAGGGGGCTTAGTTGATGTTTTTGGCGTATCGCAACTACCATTGACTTAGGTTTTGCTGGATGGATACTCACTGAGTTACGTTCACACCAGGTGGACACCTCATCAAGGCTCTGTTGTATGTTTTTTGCAACCAAGGTTTTTATTTGCCGTGTGGATTGAAGCAAACAAGTCACATTCGACAGATTTGGACGTTAGGTGAAGAGGTAGATCGTTGATGTATAAAAAAAAAAATAGCAGAGGCCCTAACATCGATCTTTGCGGTACTCCAAACTTAACCTTCTTCAGTTCAGAGTGTGATCCCTTAACTACAACCTTTTGCTTTCTCCCCTTTAGGTATGAACTAAAGAAGGAAACTGCTGAGGCGTTGCTTTTTTTTTTTTTTAATATTGACTGTTTGCTTATCAGAGTGTCGAGGTTAACCAGATCAAACGCCTTCTTAAAGTCAATGTAAATAACACCTGTCAGTTGAGAATTGTTTACGTTAGATAACTACTTGTCAGCAAGTCTGTTTAGCGCTGTATGACAGGAATACGTCGGACGAAACCCAGACTGGAAGGGATGAAGCATATTATTTGTCTCTAAATACTGAAACAAATGTTTGTGTACATGTCGCTCCAGAGGTTTGCTTAACACGGACAGTAACGAAATCGGTCTTTAATTACTCAGATTTCCCCTGTCCTTGGATGTCGGTAGTGGAATTACTTTTGCAAGTTTAAGGTGTATAGGAAATACACACTGATGGAGACACAGGTTATAACTGTATGTCGGCGATTCAACAGTCAAAGGTAGAGATAGTTCCAGAACTTTAGGATTTATGTCATCAGGGCCTGATGACTTCTTGTTTGCGAGACTACTTATGAATTTACCTACTTCATGTATTGCAATCGATGGAATGCTAAAAGGAGACACAGTTTTCTGATTGCAGTAGTCAATAAAACATCAAAACACTTATCATTGACATTGCCTTGTGTTTAAAAAAAACTTCAGCAACAGATAGGAAGTGATTATTAAACATGTCAGCGGATAGATCACTAGGGATTACCGAGGATGCACTAGAGCCTCGGGTAAAGAGAAATAAATATGACAAAAATTACGTACTCTAATCTGGGTCAACCGACTTCCTATAAATAGTTGTTTATGTCTTCAATGTGACATTCAATTACAATATGCTCGGAGGCTCTCTTAGCCACCCACTTAAGAAAGTATTTCGCCAAGTTTCAAGCTTGTGTGTACAGAAATATCGGAGATTATCTTGTTTACATACACACGCACACACACAAATACACACATACGCACATACGGCGCTTCGCGCCAAATGTACGTTCAGCAGCGAGGTTAGCGTAACTAGACATGACGTAATTTTTATCTTGTTACTTCAATTGTTAGAGGTTTAGCCTGCCCGCCTTTGACATCATGGACACGCTATTAAATTTGCCCCACCGCGACCCGTCCTAAAAAGTCCCTTTTATAAATAGAAGGTACTTAAAAACTACGTCTTTTCTAGTTACGCTAACCTCGCTGCTGAACGTACTTTTGGCGCGAAGCGCCGTGTGCGTGTGTGTGTGTGTGTGTGTGTGTGTGTGTGTGTGTTTCTGTGTGTGTGTGTTGTTGTTGTGTGTGTGTGCGCGTGTGTGTGTGCGTGTGTGTGTGTGTGTGTGTGTGTGTGTGTGTGTGTGTGTGTGTGTGTGTAAACACTAGAATCTCTGATATCTGTGTACTCCACTACTGGAGAAAATCTGACAGTGACGGTGGCGTAAAAGCAGCAACTTCGTCACCACCCAGACATCGATCGACAGCAATACTCTAAATATGACGTACTCCTCTCTCTCTCTCTCTCTCTCTCTCTCTCTCTCTTTCTCTCTCTCTCTCTCTCTCTCTCTCTCTCTCTCTCTCTCTCTCTCTCTCTCTCTCTCTCTCTCTCTCTCTCTCTCTCTCTCTCGCCCACGGATAGATATCTACAAGTCAAGCTTTCTATTTTCAGATAGTTCTGTCTGGAATTCATTGCCATTAAACATTAAATCACTTTCAGGTAAAACCCATTTTAAACCTGCTTTGCACACTCACTTCCAATCAACGTGACTTCACAGTCTGCCATATAGAATAATACTGCTGTTAACACGTAAACGTCAAACATTTTCTCTTTCTCCATCCATTTGCTAACTGATCATCTATTGTCTTGTCGGTGTCACTATACGCTATCGATGCTGCTGATTCTATGACACTGTCTTAGATGAGTTTATTATTAATGCTATGCACTCGTTTATTTCTCTTGCTTTTTACATCGGTGGCAGTTACAAATTCTCCATTGCCATTTTTTTCTCCTTTCGGTGATTCACCTATTGTGGGTTTTTCCCCCGTAATTTTTCTTCTTCTTCTTCTTTTTTTCTTCTTCCTCTTCTTCTCCTTATTATTATTAGTATTTGCATACTATGTTTCTTTTCCTGTTATGTTCTGTTTTGTTTACATGACAGCTTGTAATACAGGCATTGAGTTGCCTAATGGCTTTATCCTGAATAAAAAAAGATTCATCATCATCATCATCATCATCATCATCTCTCTCTCTCACTCTCTCTCTCTCTCTCTCTCTCTCTCACACACACACACACACACACACACACACACACACACACACACACACACACACACACACACGCGCGCGCGCGCGCAAAAGAGCATGCGCGTGTACAGTACAATATCACGTATCTAGGTAATGACCTCACTTCACACAAGTTATAGCAAGACTGAAATTGCACAGTGATATTCTAGTTTTGTCACCAATTTTCTCAATCTAGAAACTTCTATCATGTAAAATATAAAATTACGTAAAAACTAGAATTACGTCATGACACATGACGTTTTTTAAACCAATGCACTATAGAGCTCACTGACGCACTCACTGACGTTTAACATCACTGCTTGGTATGGCAATCTCAGTATGAAAAACAGGGACAGACTGTCACGTATCGTCAGAACAGCTGAGAAGATCATTGGCCTAGGTCAGTACCCAGTAGATGATCTGTACCATAGAGCTGTCCGAAGGATAGCTGCTAGCATTGTCAATGATCCTAGTCACCCACTCTCTGATCAGTTTCAAATGCTACCATCAGGCAGACGTTTCAACATGCCACTTGCCAAAAGGAATGTTTTTAAGAAGTCTTTTATTCCAACTGCTGTCTCGATTTTGAACTCTCGTTTATAACGCCGCGATAAGTATGATCTACTTAACATTACCTCCCATCTTGTGACAGATTGCTTGTGATAGATTGCTGCAATGATAATTTTTCATGATATGCTTTTGCAGCGTTTGTTAATGTCTTATATTGTTTCATGACGAGCCGAAAGGCAAATTTCTGTCGTGCCTGGACTCGAACAGACAATAAAGTTGTATTGTATTGTATTGTATTGTATTGGCAAGTCTGCTAGCTTTCACAATAAGAGATATTTCAACATGAGAATCAGCTCAGAGACAACAGATAGAGACCCTTGACAGCGAGGACAGCTCGCATATAGAAGGGACTTCGTGGGTTGTGGTTCACCCCATCTTGTTTATATTAGGCAATTGTTTCTGTCTTCCCTTGGTCCATTATGTATTTTCCTTTTTTTAAATTCTCCCTACTGTCTGCACTGCCTGTATATTCTTTGATAGTGGATGTGTGTTGTTAGTTGATCTGCTGCACCTACAAGATGATGTGTTTGCGGTTATTACATTATTTCCCTGTACATATTTTGTAATTGTAATGATTTTCTTGTTGTGTAAAATCTCTCTTGGCTTGACTTCGCGAACGAAGATTTTATAGGAGTTGCCCACGACGTCTGCAGGCTTGTTCGTGGCTGCGGAGGCCAATCCGAGACAGGCAGGTTCGACCGCAGTGGCTGCAGGGGAAGGTATGGCCAGGGTTCTGAGCTGCGGCAAAAATGTTGTGTAAAATAGGATACGATAAATTAGCATGAAGGTGCAGCGTCACAAGCAAACCCTAGGTTTATTTAGCATAACTATTAGACCGGCTGGCGACATACATTCAATATTCTGTTGAGTTTTTTTTTTTCACAAGCAGTGCAGGCACGTCAACCAAAGGGTTACCGACAACCAAAGGGTTAACTGAATTATCTAGCTGAGTAAGTGTGCTTCACAGACATGTTCGTGCAATACTTAACTTTTTAACTGCTAGCGGACGCAGATTGTGTTTTTGAATTTTTTATTCATGAATTGAACAAGAGAGAGACTCAGCGTACACTGAACATGGATAGTGCGTCAGCAAGATACATAGATCCTCATGAGCCCCCGCAACTGCGGGGCTCATGAGGATCTATACCTCTTGCAGTTGGGTGGTGTTTACTTTTCCCGCCAATGAGCCGTAAGACGCAAAATCACAGACTAGCCCACATGATCGTCGCAAACTGGCTTGTATCAACTTACCGACGTACGCGGCGGTGTACTCAAAGCAAAGGTAGATGTGTGAGAGGCAGCAGGCCAGAAACACGCTGATGATGATCGCCGATGGAGCACGCTTGAAAATATGACTTGCTGTACCTGTCCAAACACGAACGTGTCCTGGTCTGTGATTTTGGACTCAACGGCCTTAGGCCGTGTAGTCCAACATTACAGACCAGTATGAACATATCAGAAGTTAGTTAGTTATGTTATTTGGGTCTAACGCCGAGCAGGCGACTGAGTCCATCTCACTGTGGGAAAATATTAGAAACGACAGGCTGTATTGACTGTATTATAAGAGGAGATGAGGAGCGGGTGGGATGGGGTGGGGGGGGGGGGGGGGTATGCCCTAAAATCGTTATGCCTGAATGGCGTTTTATCGGTTCCCGTTATTTGTGACGTCAACGTTTTGATCTTCGTGATCCGTGAAAGAATCTGGAAACGTTAAACACACTGAAAGAAGACCGTGAACTGTTAATTCTACTCTGGGATACCCACACACTGAGACACGTATCCATGCGATAACCTAATCAGGTGTGATCGATCCATCTTCCTGATCGGTCACTGCTGATGTAAGGCTTACCTAATGGTAAAGCGATGGTCAGAAAGCGTTCTAGAGACACCAGCGCGTTCATCCACACGGCAGAGCGTCTGAAAGCTGTTTCGGCGTAAACGCCCAGCACTATGTCCAGCAGGATTTTCACTCGGGACGTAGGAGAATCGATCATGGTGCTGGTGTCATTGACCACCTGAAATTCAAACACAGTTCAGTAGCACATCTCACGTTCATCGGCTTGTGTCAAGTTTCGTTTGATACATAATTGCACCTCTGCCGTAAACATGCGAGCACCAGCAACGACAAGAGGCAAAGAACCTTTGAAAATATTACTAAATTATAATGTAACTGTCTTTTCTAGGCGCGTTCCTTTCTCCGTTGAGTTCATCTCTGTGCTATACTTTGAAGCGTGTTACATATCTCCCATCGAGTTTATTCGTATCTTGCTATGTTAGAATTACACGCCGGTTAAAAACAAATAGCACTGAATGAGCAATGGCGGTATGCCACTCGGGGCTAAATGGCTTAACTCATTCTACCCCAGACACACCACAGCAAGATAAGGATCGACCATGATAGTTCAAGGGTGGTGCCAGCATAGCTTGGCGCCTATGGGCGCCAAGCTATTCTGGCACCACCCTTGAACTATCATGGTCGATCTGTGTCCTGCACTGTAATACAGTCTTCTGAGGACAACGGCAAAAAGTTGGGATTTCGTTTTTGGGTACAATGGGTTAACTCGTGCAGCGTCAGCTGACGCAGACTGTGTTTCTGCACTAATCTTCGTTAGGCCTAATTCAGGGCCAACAAAACACTAGACTTTCCAGGAACATGGATTTAAAGATATGTCAGCATAGAAGACTGTGTTTCTGCACTAATCTTCGTTAGGCCTAATTCAGGGCCAACAAAACACTAGACTTTCCAGGAACATGGATTTAAAGATATGTCAGCATAGAAGCATAGATCCTCATGAGCCCCCGCAACTGTTGGGGCTCATGAGGATCTATACCTCTTGCAGTTGGATGGTGCTCAATTATTTTGGCACTGAACGGGTTAGCCAATGATAAATGAAAGTTTGGATTCGAAGAAATAGACGTGAACAAAATAATCTCCCTCACCTTTGACAGAGTGAACAAACCGTCCCCGACGCAAACGGCCATCAAAAATGAAACATGCGCTTCACGCTTGACGCTTTTCTGTTTCTGTCGATACTGTTTCTCGTACACCATTACATTAAAAACGCTGCACACGGTCCCAAGAATGCAGACGACCAGTGTCAAATCCGTATAATATTTTGTAAAAATGGTAAACGTGGCAGGCGAAACGCTGCCAGTATCCCAAAGTAGTACGAAAGCTGATCTGGGCGTTTGGGCTTCTGCCTTCGTTTCGTTGAAAGGCGAGGCAGTGCTTTCGACGTGGTTGTAGAGTGATGCGGTGTTGAAAAACTCCCCCGTGGCCGTTTCAAACATGTTTGTTCTACGTGACAGTACCTGGTGTTTCCCACAAACGATTTCGAATTTGCCGCGCGTGTTTTTGCGTTCAGAACCTTCGGGTTTATATAGTTAAGGCGTAAGGCCTAAAGTCACAGATCAACACTCAAATGTTACATCATGTAATGCAAAGGGATAATAGTTTTACGCAAAGATTTATTGGGTGTGTTCAAATAAAGGCGTCTGCTATTTGCAAAATTATGTAACTCACAAATTTCATTTTAAATTACTTTAATTTGTAGATATATTTGTCAGTTAAAAGAAAGGGGAAAAAATAAAAATAAAAAACCAACAAAACAAACAAACAAACAAAAAAAACCCTCGAAGTTCTTTCACATCCACACATTTTCATTTTCAAACGCCAATAATTTGCCTAGAGATAAATTAGGTACTTCTGACTGCATAGTTCTATTTTAATTGGTCAGTTTTGGTTCTTTAATTTCTTCACTGCCGATAAAAAGTGTACATGATCCAACTGCAAGAGACATAGATCCTCATAGTAGTGAGGCGCTTGACCCTTTCATTGCCACAGTACGTAAGCTGTACGTACATTTCTTGGTTCATTCAATGGCCAAAAACCAACACCGTCCAAGAAACATGGATACGAATTGGTCTCAGCAAGAGGCGTTTATCCTCATGAGCCCCCGCAGTCGCAGGAACTCATTGTCTCTTGCAGATGGATCGTCTTCACATTTTTTTCTCGTCAGTCAAGTGAGGAAATCAATTTGTTTAGAGTCCGAATGTGGCATTTCTAACGGCTGAGATCTTCAGTTTTACTTGGCCCTTGAAATAAAATGCGACCGAGTGTCTCTGTAATCTGACACATCTTTCTGTTGACCTAATCCATTGACTGATGATGCAGTCTCCTTAACTCATTCTACCCCAGACACACCACAGAAAGATAAGGATCGACCATGATAGTTCAAGGGTGATGTCAGAATAGCTTGGTGCATATTCTGGCTCCCCCCTTGAACTATCATGGTCGATCTGTGTCCTGCACTGCAATGCAGTCTCCGGAGGACAGGGGCAAAATTTAAGGATTTCGGTGTTGGGGTAGAATGAGTTAACACTTTTGGTTGTCCCCAGCATATCTTAGGATTAGTTTGAATTTTAAAACGGCTGGCGAAATAAATCAATATACCGTTTTGACCTTTGCACACTCGGCGCAGGTACGTCTTGAGAACGTATTATTGATGATAGGCAACGTACATGAACCAACCAACCTTTGTCTGTCGTTAGCGCGTTTTTGTCGAAATGATTCCTTCAGGAGTCTCCTCCACGAAAAGCGCTACCGACAACCGGAGTAACCCTTTAACTGCCGGGACAAGGCCAACGCTACCTAACTGCAAGAGATATAAACCCTCATTAGACACCGCAGTCACAGCGGGTTCATAAGGTGTCTCTTGTTAGTCATGTGTTTTTATGTCTATTTCTATTTACAGCTGTGTTCTTTACGAGGAATGTCGGTCAATGTTCAGTAGTTTCATACAAGCAGTTCTTCATCACTGGCAGCGAAGAAGTTAAAATAGTTACGTGAATGTTTATTTTTCGTAATTCAGCATACTAGTGATTGCCTGATCATTTCGCTAGAACCACACGCAAAGACAAAATAATACGCTTTATCGAAAGAAATTAAATTGTGCATAAATGCGCTGGCCTGTGAGTGTGGACCTTACAGCCACGTGTCGTAAAGGTCCAAATCACAGACCACAACATAATTATTCCTGTGAGTTTTCGAAATTGGTTCCAATAATAATAGAAGTTGTTTGGCGTCTCAGGTGTATGTTTTAAGGGTCTGCTTGTCGATATTGATCAGACGCAGGCCCACCAGAAATATACCGACAGTCGTAAGAGATTGTTCTGAACTTTAAATTTAATGCATCCACCCACCCACCCACCCACATATA
>BTPG01000001.1:72624662-72702162 GCA_036245525.1 Semisulcospira habei | reverse complement strand
AGATTGTTCCCTGGTGTTCGACTGGACCTCGTATGAGCAAAGTGGAACAAACTATTGAGATAGACTGGTGTTTCTGAGAGGGTGATTTTGCGCATGAGCACCAACTTATTATACTTAAACTGTTTTTCAAGTGGCAAAATGTCTAACAGCTTGAACTTATTGTCAGTATTAATGACTTCTGAGGGTCTGTCAACAATAAGTTTAATGGCTCTTCTGTGGAGCGAGTTCAGACTTTTTAAATTAGCATCGCTACTACCGTCCCAAATAGATGAGGCATAATCCAAATGTGACTGAATATGGGCATAGTAGAAGAGTTTCCTTGTTGGCTCATCAGCAAAATGTCTCAATTTCGACAGGAGGAATACATTTTTAGATACTATTTTACACAGTTTAGTAATGTGGCCTTGCCAGCACAACTTGTCGTCTAAGTTGATTCCAAGCACGCGCTGTTCTCTGACTTGCTCCACAGGCTGGCCATTAAGTGTTAGTTGAAGGGGAGGGGGGTTCAACTGATGCTTTTGCCGTGTGGTAATCAGCATGCATTTGGTTTTAGTGGGATTAGGTATCATGGCGTTATTTCTGCACCATTCAGATACCTCATTTAAACTGTCTTGGAGAATCTTCACCATACATGTTACGTCTGATGACGAAACGTCCAGTGTTCCATCGTCTGCAAAAAGACTGAAAGTTACACTGGAGTCAGATATATGTAATGGAAGGTCGTTTATGAAGACAGAGAACAATAATGGACCAAGAATCGATCCCTGTGGTACTCCGTGCTCTATCACCCCTTCAGGTGAGTTTTTACCATTCACGTAGACATACTGCGTACGCCCATGCAGATATGACGTAAGGAAGGCAAGTGTGTCTGCGCTTAGTTGATAGACATTAAGTTTTTGAACTAAAGTTTCATGATTGACGAGGTCAAATGCTTTTGAAAGGTCCAAAAATACTGCTCCAGTCATTTGACTGCTATTTATGGCAGTAAGCCATCTGTCAACAAGGTGTACCAATGCTGTGTGACAGGAGTGTTTCCGCCGAAAGCCAGATTGTAATGGATGTATGAGTTTGTGTTTTTCTAGAAAATGTTGTAAGTGTGTGTGAATGTGTCTTTCTATCGGTTTCGACAGTGTTGACAGTAGCGAAATGGGCCTGAACTTGTTAGGGTCGGCAAGGTCTTTCGTTTTAGGTAGTGGGATCACTTTGGCTGTTTTTAGAGAAGATGGAAATATCCCCTGCTTTATGCAAAGGTTGTATATATATGTCAAGGTATCTAAAATATACGGTAGGGCCATTTTCAGAACTGAGCTACTAATACCATCATGGCCAGACGTACGTTTGTTCTTTAAGTACGAGATGGATTTTCCCACGTCGTATATCGTTAACAGCGGAATGCTGAATGACGTGTCAGGGTCCAGCCGTTCTGCACAAAACGTCTTTAGCTTTTCGGACACAGCTGAAGACTGACCAGAATATGTATTTTTTAGCAACGTACTGGCAGCCGAGAGGAAATGCTGATTCAAGATATCAGCTGATAACTGTGTACATTGTGCGGTATTTTTGGACCTCGTAAAAGCATTGATCGCTCGCCACACAGATACGACATCTTTCTTTCCGTTCATAAGACGGTGAAAAAGTGACCTTTGAGCTTTCCTCACTAAATGTTTAACATGGTTTCTTTGCCTTCGATAAGCAATAAAATCCTTCTTTCTTTTATAGTCATCTCGGAGCTGCATGGCATCCTTGATTTCCTTACTTAACCAGGCGGGAAGCTGGGGGTTCTTCACCCGTTTCTCTCTGAATGGAGCGTGTTTATCGAGAACACCAAGGAACAATCCGTACCACTCAGACAAAGCATCGTTGGGGTCATTATGGTAGTACACTGTATCAAAGTGTGTGCTACTTAAATCACAAAGAAATGTTTCCTTGTTGAAGTGTTTAAGTGATCTGTATCTAATAGTCGTGTGCTGATGTTTTCGGAATGAATTATCCGCTTTTAATGCCAAGCAACAGCACACCGGGTAGTGATCGCTAATCCCTACCTGAAGCACGTCTACTGCCATCACCCTTGATTGAGTAGTTGTATATATGTGGTCTATAAGGGTGGAGGAAGTTGGACTAACACGAGTTGCTGTTTTAACTAGCTGCTTTAAACCAAACATAGACATGGTGCACTCCCAAGCAGGGTTATTCAAAAACATGTTAATATTGAAATCGCCTAGGATCAAAATTTCAGAGCTGGACTGTCTGACCTTATCCATCATGGCGATAAAGTCGTCGAACCATTGAAATGTTGATGCTGGGTTCCTGTAAATGTACCCGACCAGCACGGGGCTGGATTTGTTTGCCCTTAACTCAACCCAAATGCATTCTACGGTTTTTGACTCCAGGTCCCCACGCCTGCGAGTAATACCGCTAATTGAATTATGAATGTATACTGCAATACCCGTATGTCCCGGGTATTCAGCATCGCGGCGCAGTACAGTGAAGTCCTGGATAGAAACGGCCTCATCGCTGATGTTACGATTGAGACGCGATTCCGTTACACCAAACAAGTGAAATGGATTGGATTGACTCAAGAGCACACACAGATCGGGAACTTTGTTAGTTAAATGATAAACATTTAAATGGCCAATATGTAACTGGCGATCATACACCATGATTGCTAATGTATGTCAATACCAAAGAGTACAAATAAAAAAGCTTATAAATGATACAAGAGAGAGAGAGAGAGAGAGAGAGAGAGAGAGAGAGAGAGAGAGAGAGAGAGAGAGAGAGAGAGAGAGAGAGAGAGAGAGAGAGAGAGAGAGATCAAAACTTCTTTCATTATAAAGTGCTCAAATATTTATTTATATCTGCTTATGCATAAATAGTAAACAAAACAATTCATAGCATAGATATTGTACATCTTATTTCCTTTGCCCAAACGCTCCTGAATCCACCACGAATCCACCACAAACATCTTCTTTTTCAATTCCGTTTGACGGTGATAGCTAGGACCAGATCAAGGGCAGTGCTTGTTTACCCCCCTCACTGCCAGTGGACGTAGATTGTACTTTTGAAATCATTGTAAATTCAGCGTCAAAAGACCCCCAGAACCCGTACCAAAGAAGTGCCAGGGCCTGGAATTTAGAAACGGTTTGAAGGGTGCTTCTACAATAAGTTTTGTTCTTACCGCAAGCACAATTACACAATTCCTTTTTTTTCCTCTGTTACGTGGTGGTGTTGTAGTCGAAGTATGATAAACACACCAGACGCACACACACGTAGAGTTCTTTAAAGTAAACCTCGTTCAGCTGCAATCCGTCACACGTGGCTTAAGGATGTAGAATATTTCATTTTTTATTTTACGTCACCTCCTTCAGTTGCCACATTCCTTCTGCCATTGAAGATAAGTAGCGGCTAATCTCTATGTTTGTTTGTTTGTCTATTTTGACAAAGGGTATTTACCCGAAATATTAATAAATTGTGTTGTACCCGTCTTTTCTAAGCGTGTTTCTTTCTCCGTTGGGTACTTCTTTTAAGGATGTAGACAATACTGGAGTAACAGTTCCAACAATATTTAATTCAGCGATGCGATATCCACACAATAATGCACTTTCAAATGCACAAACTACTGAATACAAAGTCTCTTCAGCTATGTCACAGTCCACACTACGACTCAAAGTTTCTCATACACAGCGTCTCTCGCAATAAACTGCGCATCTCTACAACTGACAAAGCAAGACAATGTACTCACGGGCTTTCCCAGCGCCCTCCTTATATACACTATCAAAATCTAGAATCTTCTACGGAAATCATGAACTCAAACAACCACGAAACACGCAGCCGAAGCTCATTAACATAAACTTTCCAGAAACAATATATCAGGCTACAAAAACACGGCTGCTCACTTCAGCTCTAAATTCTAACGTATAATTAAGTCACATAAAAGTATGGTATCCCTATCACCTGGTAGCTCTATAAAGTACGAGAACATTCCCAAAACAAAACAAAGGGCTGCTCAATACACGCGCACAGGAAAACAAAAAGTAGCGAAAATGTTGCGATGTCAACCCACGTGACACTTACGAGGCCACTAGACAGTGCGACCCTTCTACAACGCACCGGACTAAACACAACAAAACGAAATCGGCTCTACTCACGAACAAAAGAACAACTTACTAAAAAAACACGTGAAACGTAACCGTGATAGCTCAAATAAACATCAGATCGTTATCTACGAATAACACATGTACGCTCTCACAGGAAAACACAACCACAATCGTAACATTACCCCCCCCCCCCCCCCCACCTCTTAAGAATGAAATTTCACAAAACTTTCTTCTCAAATTTCAAAAATACGGTTGTGGCTGTGTAAACCTACACAAAACCCTAAACAAATATAATTTCACATCAAAATCAAATTTAAAAAAAACGTCTCACAGTTCCTGTAAACAGTCCTGAGCATCGAAATGTTTCATACAAAAGTTCTGGACACAGAAATGTTCATTTAAACTGCTCTGCTCAGGTAATCTGCTCCAAAATTCTGCGAATCGTTAGGTTAAACTAAAAATAGTGTCAAAGTATGTTTCAGGAACATCACCAAATCATAAGTTACAGTTCACAAGTCAAATGTCACTGGTCCTGGGTCGAACGCGGTGGGCTCAGGAAAAGTGTCACAGTTCATACACACCAAATTGGATCTCCCTTGTTCCTTCGCGATAACAACTGGCGATCTGGCATCCCTGTCGACTCTTAGGTCCGGCGTCTCTCGAACATTCTTTCTCGGTCCTTTACTCGTGTAGCAAAACATACGACACGACTCGTCGTGAACGGGATTGTCGGATGTTAGATTAACCTCGGGCTGGTTGGTGTCTGTTGTCCCTGGGTCAGGTGTAAACCGATGCTCGAACTCTTGAGTCAGGACGCGCAGTTCTACACGTTGAGTCTGGGTCAGATTCTGACCGAACTGGATATCTTCTACATCCTCTTTATGTCGGAGTTCATTAAGGTCAAATAGGTTCTCGTCGTCTAGTCTTTCGTCATCACCAAGACGCACCGATTCCGCCGATTTTGGTTTGTCTTGACCTCTCTGTAGCTCCACCAGCCTTTCTTTATTCACCACTGCTGCTTCTGCCACTTTTAGAGGGATGGTCTGGTGACTCTTCTTTGCTTGACTTCTCGTGGTAACAGAACATATTTCAGGTCTCCACTCCGGATCTGGATCGTCTGCATTTCTGGCACCATCAATGTTTCCGATGATGAGATCGTAGACTGGTGTCTTCGCGCACAACGCCTTCATCTCTCCTGTCAAGTATGGGGTGTCGATACTGACTTTGGCAAGGGGGATAATCCTTACAGTTCCGTCAGCCAAAATGAGGGTGGTCCACTCCTGTAGCTTCTGGTCTTCAGCTACTAGGTCCTCTGTCACGATGATGCAGCTACAACCAGTGTCTCTCAACACTCTCACTGGTGTGTCGCCGACGAATCCTGACACCACCGGCATGTTCGGCACTTCATTCTCAGGCAGCGCGATGTAGTAAAACTGTTGCCGCTAGGGTTTCACGTGAAAGAAAAACAGAAGATAGTGGTAGAAAACCCTTTAAAATAGAAACAAATAACGACGTTTCGGATCAAAGATCCTTCCTCAGGTGACATGGAAACAAACGTAGAACAGAAAAGAACACCAGAAAGAAAAGACGTCATCCTGTATAGAGAGAATTTAGAATGACGTAAAAAAAAAAAAAAAAAAAAAAAAAAAAAAAAAAAAAAAAAAAAAAAAAAAAACCACACACACACACACATAATGACGCAAATACACATGCACAAAACACGTAGCACAAAACTTACGTCTATATACATACACGTCACTGCATACATCGTTATTTGTTTCTATTTTAAAGGGTTTTCTACCACTATCTTCTGTTTTTCTTAGGCAGCGCGATGTTTGAGACTGGTAAAGATGTAGTCCCATCTCCTACTGGGATGCGTCCATTCTTTCTGAAAGATTCGATCAGTTCTGGTGTCGCTCGCTTTTCTCTAGACTCAAAGTCATTGGATGACGTCACATCATTGGCTAATACAGCGGCAGCTCTGTGCTGAGACGTGGTACTGCTTCTGCCTGCTATCCCACGATCTTGGTTGGATCTTCTGATGTTGTCGCCTCGGGGAATGTCTTTAGAAGGACACCGTATCGCTTTGTGACCTTTTTTTCCACAGAGAAAACATGTCAGGTTCTCCACCGGCTTGTATCTCGGGGTGTCTATGACATTATGGATTTCCTCTGCTGGTGTAGACCCACGCTGAGGCTTACTGGACCCGAACTTCATGTTGTGAGCGTCAAGGTATCTTTGAGCGAAGTCGGCCAGGGCCTTTAGTGACTGGTCTTTTTGCTCTCTAAGGTGGGCGGCCAGGTCCTTAGAACATGCGCTGAAAACTTGTTCTTTGATGATGAGGTCGCACAGGTCTTGGTACTCTCTGTTTAGACCAGCAAGCTCTATCCATTTCTCCAGGTAGCTTCTAATTCTCTCAGTGAATAGGCCGGGTGTTTCTCCTTCTTCAGGCTTGCAGTTCCGAAATCGTCGCCTGTAACCTTCTTCAGTGAAGTCGTACTGTCTCAACAGGGCGGCTTTCAACTGTGTATAATCTTCGGCTTCTTCTCTTGGTAAGCGGGTGTAAAATTCAAGCGCTTTGCCAGTTAGAAGTGCGCTCAGTTTAATAGGCCAAGTCTCTTGTTTCCAATTGTTGCTATTTGCGAAGCGCTCGAATCGCTCCAAATAAGCGTCCATCTTATCTGAATTTTCAATGAAAGGTGGAAGTTTTGGCGCACGGGCTGTTTGTTTTCTGCTCGCTAATGCTGTTGCTTCACTAGTTCTCTGGCTCTGTGCCTCAATCTCCATCTGCTTTAGATGAATTTCGTGTTGACGCTGCCTCTCCGCTTCTTCTCTCTCCTCTTCTCGTTGTTTCTCTGCCTCTCTTCGCTGTTTCTCTGCTTCTTCTGCTTGGATTTCGAGTCTCCTGATTTCACGTTCTTTGGCTCTTTCTTCTCTTTCCAGTCTCTCCTTTTCTTCTTTCTCTCGTTTCTTTTCTTCTTTTTCTTCTCTCTCCAATCTCTCCTTTTTTTCTTTCTCTCGTTTTTCTTTTCTTCTTTCTCTTCTCTCTCCAATCTCTCCTTTTCTTCTTTCTCTCGTTTCTTTTCTTCTTTCTCTTCTCTCTCCTTTACAAACTCGAGGAGTTGAGCTCCTTCGAGTCCACATTCCTTTCCAATTTTCAGGAATGTCTCCAATTCCGATGTCGCCATCTCTGCTTTTCACTGCTGGCTGTTTTCTCCTGCTACCCTTTCCACTGAACCAACTGAAGAAGTCTCGTCGGGGTCGCCAAATTGTTACGTGGTGGTGTTGTAGTCGAAGTATGATAAACACACCAGACGCACACACACGTAGAGTTCTTTAAAGTAAACCTCGTTCAGCTGCAATCTGTCACACGTGGCTTAAGGATGTAGACAATACTGGAGTAACAGTTCCAACAATATTTAATTCAGCGATGCGATATCCACACAATAATGCACTTTCAAATGCACAAACTACTGAATACAAAGTCTCTTCAGCTATGTCACAGTCCACACTAGGACTCAAAGTTTCTCATACACAGCGTCTCTCACAATAAACTGCGTATCTCTACAACTGACAAAGCACGACAATGTACTCACGGGCTTGTTGTTGTTGTTTCTTGATTTTTAACGTCTCTCGCCACAACGAGGTGATTGGAGACAGGTAGATTATTATGATTATAGGATAAAACATAGTTAATAATTATAATATAATATAATTTATCGGGGGGGGGGGGGGGGGGGGGGGGGGGAACTCACGGGCTTTCCCAGCGCCCTCAGCGCCCTCCTTATATACACTATCAAAATCTAGAATCTTCTACGGAAATCATGAACTCAAACAACCACGAAACACGCAGCCGAAGCTCATTAACATAAACTTTCCAGAAACAATATATCAGGCTACAAAAACACGGCTGCTCACTTCAGCTCTAAATTCTAACGTATAATTAAGTCACATAAAAGTATGGTATCCCTATCACCTGGTAGCTCTATAAAGTACGAGAACATTCCCAAAACAAAACAAAGGGCTGCTCAATACACGCGCACAGGAAAACAAAAAGTAGCGAAAATGTTGCGATGTCAACCGACGTGACACTTACGAGGCCACTAGACAGTGCAGTGCGACCCTTCTACAACGCACCGGACTAAACACAACAAAACGAAATCGGCTCTACTCACGAACAAAAGAACAACTTACTAAAAAAAACACGTGAAACGTAACCGTGATAGCTCAAATAAACATCAGATCGTTACCTACGAATAACACATGTACGCTCTCACAGGAAAACACAACCACAATCGTAACATTCTCTCTCTCTCTCTCTCTTGACAGATTGCCTGGCTCTCCATACGCAAGTCGGATGGTCTCAGTCAGCGGTTACCTGCTGACGCTCAATAAGCCTTCGTACACTAAAACAGGAGATAGTTCAAGGGTAGTACCAGATATACTCGGCGCCTGTAGGCGCCGAGGATATTTGGTATTACCCTTGAACTATCATGGTAGTTCAAGGTAGTGGTAGATTAGCCCGGCACCTTCTTAAGAAGGTGCCGGGCTACTTTGCCACTGCCTTAGACAATCATGATTGATCCATCTCCCGCAGATTGTATGAAGATGTTAGACACGCAGCTGCTTGCGAAATTCAGTCAGGAAAACTGGGGCAAAGTGAAGAGACGGTCCTCAGTGGTAGGGTGCTGACCTGCAACACATGGACAGTTAAAGCTAATTAACCCCTCCAGTGCAAGTGGACTAAGAATGCGTTTCTGAAATAAATGTAAACTGAACGTCAAGCATGCCCATCCGTCAAAGAAACATGGATACAAAGTGGTTTCAGCAAGAGGCATAGACCCTCATGAGCCCTCTGCAAACCATTGTAAAGTCAACATCAAAGATGCCCAGTTGTCAAAGGTAAGTGGATACAAAGTGGTTTCAGCAAGATACATAGATCACCGTGAGCCACATGAGGATCTATGCCCATTGCAGTTAGGTGGTGTTCAGTTTTTCTCGTCTCAACTAGACGCCCACGACCAACCCCCAACCACCAACCCCCGAATCCCCCCACCGCCCCCCTCCCCACCCACCCACCCCCACCCTGCCCACCCCTTCTTCCCCCCCCCCTTCCCGCACCCCCCCTCCAACTGCAAGATACAGCAAAATGGTAGACTTTCTTGCAACAACTGAAATTGATTTTGTCTGAACCCAGAAGAAAGAAATGCTTCTTTCGCCTGGTTATTTCGTCTCGCCTCTATTTGTGTGCTGGTCTTTGACTTTAATTTTGTACGGCTCTAAACACGTTCTAAAGTTACAGTCAAAACCTATCTTTCAGATACCCCGATGTGGGTACATGGAATGCAAATACGCAGTTGCGAAAGAAAATAACCATAGCACATTCGCATACTTTGGTACTACTAATTGGCATGTGATAAATGTTGTCACTTGACGTTCATCCAAATGCTAAATGACTCAACACGGTATCAGTCGAAGATAAATACGGGTGTATGAATACGGTAGAGAGAAACCCAGGAGACTATAAATTCATAATCATGAAACACATGTTCTTTGTCGTAAGACAGCTGTAAATCTGTTCTTACAAGCATGTCAGGCTTTGTTAAGACACTGTGCATGTAAGACATTAAGCCCTTCACTGCCGGAGGTCGCAGGCTGTTTCTGAATCCCAGCCGTCCCAAACAGCATGCGCACAAAGTGGTGTCGGCATGGCAAGATGTATCTAGATCCTCATGAGAGATGTATCTAGATCCTCATGAGCCCCCACAAATGTGGGGGCTCATGAGGATCTAGATACATCTTGCTGACACCAGTAAAGGGGCTAAAATCCCAGTAGGAAAAGGTCTTCAGGCCCATGACGGCCGCAGTGAGCCCGCGCACAGGTGTGTGCGGGCCTATTGTGGCCGTCGTCGGCCCGAAGACCTTTGCGTACTTGGAAGGCTTTAAGTGGTTACCTTTTTGTAGGCGCCGCTGACGGAAAAGAATGCGTGACAGGGTCGGCGAACGTTGGATGCTGCAACTCCCTGGTCCTGTCCGTCCACAAACAGATGAAGTTCGTTGTCAGCGTCCACCGTCACACCCACGCGGCTTCCAGCGCGCAGACCACCCAGACGTTTTCCGATGTCGCTCTCTGTCTGCAATTGAAACACTCACGGTGACCAGTATTGTAGATGACACACGAACTGCCTGTTAGCCTGTCTGTCCACGAGCAAACAGAAGAAAATAAACAACGCAAACTTTTGCAAATTTTTGCCGTCATACTGGCATGTTCGGCGACGGCTCACTTCGTCTTTTCTTGTGCTATTTTATCCATGTATTAATACTATTTTAACCTATTTGGCCCCAGAGCGGGTATTTTCCAAATCTTCTACCGAAGCGCGTTGGTGCTAAATAGGTTAATAAGTAAAATAATTCATTAAAATATGTACGCGCGCATATGTTTGATGGGTTGCTGGTCCATTCATCTTTATTTTCAATGTATTATTTTTTTACCAAACAAGACTTCAAAGTAAACTAATTCGAGATGTACTGCATACGGATTTGTCGCGTATCAATATGCTGAAGGTGTGTGTGTGTGTGTGTGTGTGTGTGTGTGTGTGTGTGTGACGTGTGTGTGTGTGTGTGTGTGTGTGTGTGTGTGTGTGTGTGTAAGTGTGTGTGTGTGTAAGTGTGTGTGTGTGTGTGTGGGGGGGGGGGGGATATGCTCCAAAACCGTGATACGTAGTTGGCATTTTTAGGATTCTCATGATTCATGATTGCGAATTTTTTTATCCTCGTGATATGTGAAAGCAAGGTCGCTGTGAAAAGTTAAAACAAAGAATACGTTTTCCGCGATTAATTTTGTGAAAACATTCTGGTTGTTTCGAGAAACGTGAAAGACTAGTGAGAAGCCTCATCACCCATTTGACACCCCACTCCCCCCCCCCCCCCCCTCACACACACACACACACACACACACACACACACACACACACACACACACACACACACACACACACACACACACACACACACACACACACACACGCGCACACCTCCGTTATTACAGTTTTCGGCCAGTGGAAAAGGTTATGAAATCGGTACGTTCTCTCTTCCATCGTGAAACGCAAATGCTGTTTTTATGGATACGTAATTCGTGAACGGCAAAATAAATCGCCGTGAATCAGTGATGGTACCATCCCACGCCGCTCCCCATGTTCCCGCTCACATGCTGTACGTTTCGAACAAACTCAGCCTGATTCTCACGGTTTAAAGATCTTTATACCGTTATGTATGAACACTTGTGTCATAATACGCTGATTACCTTATTTGGACCGTACTTCCACGTGCCGGTGCATCCAATCACCACAGCGCTCGACCATTCTGCAGCTCCCTTGGGCAACGTGACCGATGTTGGGTCTCCGTCCGTGACGCCACACAGTAGGTACCAAGCAGACGTGTCTCCATCGGTAACATCCAGACGCACCTTAAGACAAATTAGTTTGTGAGAACTACCAACTCTTTCGAGGATTTGATTTTACAAATTTCGAATAAGCTTGGAAGAGCGGCGATGTTTCCATTATTTTAACCAATTTCGGCGGTATTGGAGATGCCTGGAATTATCTGTTGTGATGGAGAGTGTAAATCAGATTCCTGATACCCCAGTCGATATCCAGGTGTAGAAGAGGCGTTTTTAGACAGTCTTCAGTAAAGTGTACTGAAGAATGCCTGCACGAGAATTTTTATTAGAGATTCAGTAGCGAAAAAAAAAAAAAAAAAAAAACAAACTACCAAGGGTGTAGGAAAAGGCACTGTCAAGGGAGAGAAGTGTGCATGATCGACCAGTGATCATAGATCTACTGTGGCCAAAGCACACACACAAAAAAAAAAAGAGATAGGAAAGAGAGGGGGCGCTAAGAAAGTGACTGAAAGCAATGCATATGGAAGCCCCCCCGAAGGGGGGCGTATCACATATCCACCGTTCCAGCCACTCAGTGCATGGAAATTTAAATCTAGGTCCCCCCAAGGGGGGTCCAGATATTTAGCCGGTGTGGACAGCTGTTTCGGTCTTGGCGACCTCTTCAGCACACCATCGGCAATACTGGTATTGCAGGTAAGCAGAAGTTCCTTCTTCCTCCAGTATTGCCGATGGTGTGCTGAAGAGGTCGCCAAGACCGAAACAGCTGTCCACACCGGCTAAATATCTGGACCCCCCTTGGGGGGACCTAGATTTAAATTTCCATGCACTGAGTGGCTGGAACGGTGGATATGTGATACGCCCCCCTTCGGGGGGGGGGGGGGGCTTCCATATGCATTGCTTTCAGTCACTTTCTTAGCGCCCCCTCTCTTTCCTATCTCTTTTTTTTTGTTGTTGTTTTTTTTGTGTGCTTTGGCCACAGTAGATCTATGATCACTGGTCGATCATGCACACTTCTCTCCCTTGACAGTGCCTTTTCCTACTCCCTTGGTAGTTTTTTTTATAAATTACAGGCACTGGCAGTCAACCCTTTCGGTCTGCTTTTTTATTCAGTAGCGAGATATGCCCACATGTAGGTATAGGATCACCCATCATTTCAGACTGTAGACACATAAAGTGACATTACCAACGGACAGAGCGAAAAAAATATAGTCGCGCAAAATTTCAAAGTTCTACCGTTTATAGTTTATGAAAAAATCACAACTTGATTTGGCGAAAATGAGACGATTTGCGCATTTCAAAAAATGCTACGTTTAGGGTCGCATAAGAACATAATTTGTACACTGACAATACCCCCACTTGCTGTAATGATTAAACCCAATACCCAGTTTGTAATAATTATTTTACAGCTCCAATACTTTAGAAGTCTACACTCGCGCTCTTTCCGTGAAGCACGCGTTGCACGCTTGCCGGACTGACGTATCTAGTGCCTTTACGTCACCATCATTGTCGGATTCTTCTCAGAAGTCGATGATTTTTACTTTATCCATTTTTTTCTGAAATGATTTTTTTTTTAACGAAAAGTTGAAAAGTCACAAGACTGGCTAACGAACTCATCCAGTGTCTTTTCCGTACTGACTATATACAAAATTTCAAGTGAATATAACAAAACAAAACAAAAAAAAAACGACAGCAACAACAAAAAAACAAACAAACTAAAAAAAAAAAAAAACAAAAAAAAAAAAAACACGGACTCTAATGTGGGACAACCGACTTTCTATAAACGGTCATTTAACTCTTCCGTGAGACATACAATTTCAAAATGCTCGAAAAGCTACCTAGAAGCCCTCCGAAAAGCTACCTAGAAGCCCTCCGAAAAGCTACCTAGAAGCTCTCCGAAAAGCTACCTAGAAGCTCTCCGAAAAGCTACCTAGAAGCTCTCCGAAAAGCTACCTAGAAGCTCTCCGAAAAGCTACCTAGAAGCCCTCCGAAAAGCTACCTAGAAGCTCTCCGAAAAGCTACCTAGAAGCTCTCCGAAAAGCTACCTAGAAGCTCTCCGAAAAGCTACCTAGAAGCTCTCCGTAAAGCTACCTAGAAGCTCTCCGAAAAGCTACCTAGAAGCCCTCCGAAAAGCTACCTAGAAGCTCTCCGAAAAGCTACCTAGAAGCTCTCCGAATGAAGCACTTCCTACATTTTAAAGTTTGTACGTACGCAAACTACAGAAATGTTCATGTCTACATAAATACGCACACACATTCGCACATACGGCATTTCGCGCCAAAAGTACATTCTACAGCGAGGTTTACGTAACTAGACATGACGTAATTGTTATCTTGTTACTTCACTACCAGAGTTTGAGGCCTGCCCACCTATGACGTAATGTGTGTTGTATTGAAATCGCTTTACCGCGTCCTATCTAAAAGGTCTCTTCTATTTATAGAAAAGACTTAAAAAGAGACAAGAAAGACCCACTGAGGTGAACGTGCTGTAACACGTGATGTATGACACATTATCCAGTCTTCGGAAAAGGTCCTCGGGCCGACGACGACCGTAGGTGGCCCGCGCACGGCTGTGCTCGGGCCAACTGCGACCCTAGTCGAAACGAAGACCTGTTGCTAATCTGTTACCTCACAGATCGTGTTGGACGTAATGGCGTGCCTGGAAACCACGAGAGCGTCAATCTCACCCTTTACTCTCCCCGCTGTCTGCAGGTCTTCCGTCAGCACAATGTTAACCCCATGATTTGTGTGGAATCGCCAGACTGTCAGCTAAACACAGGGAAAATAGGTCGTCTGTGAAAGACAGAGCTCAAAGAAACGAGAAGTGCTCAGTGATACAGGAGTATTTTGCTAAAATCATTACTTTTATTTGCTTTGCTTATTCTAGTACGTAGGCTCCCAGTAAACAAAGATCATCGAGTCCACGTCGGCCTGAAGGTTTGTCGTCTCTTGCTTTTCATACATTTTAGACTCTTGATACAGGTCATGCGACAGCTAATGCAGATTGTTTCACGTAAAATCCATTCAGTTATCACTTGCTTTCATCGAAAGATAACTCATTCTACCCCAACACCGAAATCTGCAAATGTTCCCGTTGTCCTCTGAAGGCTGCATTGCAGTGCCGGACACAGATCGACCATGACATTTCAAGGGCGATGCCGGAATAGCTTGGCGCCTATAGGCGCCAAGCTATTCTGGCATCACCCTTGAACTATCATGGTCGATCCTTATCTTGTTGTGGTGTGTCTGGGGTAGAATGAGATAAACAATAAATTGAATACAATCATGTTTGTATGTCTACGCTGGGCTTTAAATCGAATTGTCTTCTTTCAGACTTTTTACACTTTTTCTCATTGGCATGGCTCTATTCAATTTTTTTTCTTCTGGTCGTCCGTTCTCAAGGCAACGGGAATCCCCCTTGTCACATGCTATCAAAGTAACATATGATAAGTAGACTCCCTTGTTACATGTTACGATGACAACGTTATTCGCTGAGCAAAGCGTTCTCCTCCAAATAAATCTTCGGCCAATCACATTTCTCAGTACAAACAAACCCTAATCATCATTCAGTCAAACATCTAAACAAAAATATGCCAATAAATAAATAAATTAGAGGGCTACACAACAACAAGAACTATATGTAGTATGTTCTGTGATACCACTGGTACTAGTCTCGTAGAAAATATAACTGAATAATTGATACGTTAGATAATATCAACGACAGGAAAATTCAACTGAAGTGACTCTTACCTCACAACTAACCGCATTAGACACGGCAAAGAAACAAAAAGTTGGAAAAATAAAAATTGAGGGGGTTAACAAAATAACTATATCCACGCGATGTTTTCGGTCTATATTACCAATTTAATACAAAAGATTGACTGAAAATGGGTTAAATTAAAAAAAAAGGGGGGGGGGTGGGGTTCAATGTCAGAGATAAGAGTCTCGGGCTAAAGCCCTCGACTCTTACCTCCGACATCGACAACCCCCCCCCCCCCCTCCCCCGACCCTGACCGGACCCTCGAGGCGACAAGGACCGCTTGCAAAGCCTAACTCGTATTACAACTAATAATATTATTAAATTGTGTTTTAACTGTCTTTTCCAAGCGTTTTGCTTTTTTTCATTAGGACGTTCTCCGCATTTAACACGCTTGACATTCACCTTTTTGGTCTAGACAGCTAATGCAGTGCAGTCATAGTGAAACATCGTCGACTGGGGGCCTATGGCACGTGTGTCTATAATATTGTTGTCACCTGTGAATCATTAGTTAAAGATGGTGTACAACTTACCAGACCGAGCTCAGAGAACGCGCGCTCAGCACGCTGCAGCCCCTTTTCATCAAATTGAATTGTTGCCTTCGTTGCATCTTTGAAGTCGACTAGCAAAGTACAGTCAAGGTCAAGGTTATGGACGGCGGTCTTGAGCCTAGATGGCAGATCGCTGACACCACACACGCGCGGCATCCTGTCGCCAACACGATCCACCAGTCGCCAGTGTGACATGGCTTTCCCTCGGCGCTTCAGCAGGGCGTTTTTTTTTTCCTCCGCTCTCTCCTTGAACTCAGATAAGGGCTGCTTGGCCTGCTCCCTCAGACGTCGGCGACAGGCGTCCATGGACTTGCTAAGCTTATCAAACTTGAGGTCAATGCCGGACAGGGTGGCCTGCGTTGCTTTCTCCATGTCCGACAGATATACATCCAGCTGGCTGATGGCCTTTTCAAGCTTGCTCTCTCCGGCCTTCAGTGTGGCCGCCAGCTCCGCCAGCTCACCACGGGCCTCCTCCATCGTCTTTTCCAGATTACGCACCTCGGGGCAGGCGCGGTGGGCGGATATGTTGCAGAGATGGCAGATGGTGGTTCCGTGGGTGGGACAAAACAGCTCTGATGTCTTACCTGTATGGACTGAACATGGAATATGCCGGCTTGATGCCAACATTTCTGCCGTCATGCTAGACAGGTCCTCCACCTTGTGATCACGTGTGGCCAACATGTTTCCGTGAAAACCCGTACATGTAGAACACAGTGTGTCGCCACAGTCGAGACAGATGGCAGTGGCGTATGTGTTCCTGCAGCATCCACACTTGTGATTCTTGCTGAGAATGTCCGCGCATTCCACCCTAGCTTCCATGGCCACGTCGGTAGGCAGGGCGTCAATAATGTCGTCAAGTGATTTACCGACCATCGCTGTCACGTCAGCAATGACGTCACGACATATGGGACACGTCGCTTGACCGCCCGACTTTAAACACGTGACAACACATTGCCGACAGAGGAGATGGGCGCATGGAAGGATTTTGGGGGTGGAGAAATGTTCGTGGCAAATCGGACATTCATAGTCACTGGGCTGGGCTGAGGCAGTCGCCATTATGATTCACAGGAAACCTGTAGCAAAAGGACCCAGTGTCGCATCATCATCATCAGCATCATTATCATCAGCATCATCATCATCAGCATCATTATCATCAAGTGGTGGTCGTCACCTTCATAACAAGGATCCTTAATGTTTGACAGGATTGCAAATCATCAACCCCACTAGCAAAACGTCTTCGGGCCAACGGCGGCCGCAGTGGTCCCGCGCATACTGTATATGGGGGGAGGGGGGATCCTATGGATTCCGGACCCCCCACCTCACCCCCCCCCCCCACCCCTTCCAGACCCCACTGCGGTCGTCGTGGGTCCGAGGACGTTTTTTTCACTGGAAAATGTGTATTCATACATGACAAAGTATTTTTTTTTTAATTCTTTATTTAGGTATTTAAATTAGGCATACAGTATATATATATACAAAAGCCATATATACATAATTACATTGCAAATCAAGTTACACAATCACAGATCGAAAAATAGAGAAAAAATATCAGCATATAAGTATGTACCCCACTCCCCACCCCTCCCACGATCCTATTTACCCCCCCCCCCCCCACCCTCCTCGCCCCACTCTCTTAGAACACACACCGCTCGAACACACAACAAATGACAAGCAAAGTTTACATAGGTCTGAACAGTCGTGCTGGACAGACACAAATGTGACCGCCTGGGCATGCTTTCCTCAGTGCTATAGATAGCACATGCACAAGGGAATCCAGCTAAGCCACCCTTGCTACCTTAAACCAACCCTGGATGCCTTAGTGAGATGCCTGGCAGTGCCAGAAGCCGTCTGCACACTATCGCCAATGGTGAGGCTGCAGCCTCTAACACTGTAATAGCATTACAATTCGCCAAAAAGTGTAGCATAGTGATACCACATATGACAAAACTTGTTACTCTGACCAGTAATTCCAAATCGGTACTTCTCACATAGATAGCGACTCTTCATAATTCTAACAAAGTGCCTTAGATTAGGCGGGGTTTCTTCTAATCTACATTTGTAAACACAGAACTTAGCAACTAATATAATGAGGTCTAAGACAATGTCTGACCTAAAGTGCGTAGCTGTGCCAAAGACAATAAGACTTTTTGTGAACTCAAAATTAGTGCAGTTTGCACAGTTGTCTCGCAACCATTGTCCCATGTCAGACCAAAATATCTGTACATACAAGCAGTCCCAGAACAGGTGGGAAAGGGTTTCGTCCTCGTTCTTACAAAAGGTGCAAATTGCAGATTCAGCCAATTTACGCAGGAATAGAAATCTCTTTGTGGGCAGCAACCGATGCAATAATCTTAGCTGGAACCATTTTAGTTGGGAGTCTGGTGTGGTTTTGAAGGGTTTTGAAAAAATACATTTCCAGCTTGGTATGTCGTCAATATCAAAACATTGAGACCACTTTTGAATACAAATAGGCCTTGACTTTGATTTGACCAATGTTAAATATATGGTTTTACAACCCTGCAAGATAATGTTCCAAACCTTATTGCCGGTACTATTTCCTTCCTTAACTGGCTCTACTGCTAATGAGGTTAAGTAGGCCCTGACAGCATTAGCTACACCAGAGTACATCAAGAAATGTGTAGAAACATTAGGGAACAGCAACTTTAATGACTCGAAAGACAACAGAGAGCCGTTCTCATCAAGCAGATCCCCAATAACCAAAATTCCTTTTTCTCTCCATTCGGTGATATGAACCGTTTTCCTGTCTCTAATAATGTTCTTGTTATAATGAATACGTTCTGGGAGCACTTCATCAGAATTTTCAGGTACACACTTGTTACAAACAATCTTGTAATGTTTGGCAACATCGGCCCAGAAGCAATTATCACAATGAAGCATTAAAACGTTTGCATATTCACCACCAAACACCTGCATGTTACTAAACATAGGGTAGCAGCTGACCAGAATCCGACGTACCAATGAGTCACATGATACACCAAAGACCCTTCTAAGCCAACTGACCTTCATAGACGTCAAAAAAGAATAAACATTTAACATTCGCAAGCCACCTTCATTGTATGCTGAACAGACAACAGCTTTATTTATTTTTGCTCTCTTTCCATCCCACAAGAATGTAAACAACATTTTTTCAAGGTCAGTCAAAAACCGTGCAGGAGGATCTGGGAGGTTCATAAAAAGATGGACAATCTTTGACACTGCAAGTGTTTTGATTACCGTAATTTTACCTAATGGTGTAAGTTGACGCTTAGACCAAACATACAAAACTCGCTGAATTTCAGCAAGTTTGCCATCGTAATTAATAGCGGTTATAATATTAATGTTTGTGGAGAGCTTTATACCAAGAACCTTAAAAATCCCAGGGTCCCAGATGAAGTTGAATTCGGGCATGAACCGAATGTGTGAATTCCTCATAGGTCCAAGCCAGACCACCTGCGTTTTATCCATATTCATCTTGAGACCTGAGATAGATGCAAAGTATTGTAGACTGTGGATGCTTTCTTCGAAAGACCTTTTGCTTCCATTTAAAAACAATGAAGTGTCATCTGCAAACTGGGACAGAAGTAAGTATATATCTTTAACTTTTAACCCACTTATATTTTCATTCTGGCGTAGAATAGAGGCCAGAATTTCCGCGCAGATTAAGTAAATGTACGGAGAGCTTGGGTCGCCTTGACGACACCCTCTTTCTACTGGAAACCACCCAGAATAGCGACCATTAACAGAGACACAGGCCTTAATATCACAGTAAAATGTTTTAATCCATTTCTTCATATCTGGACCAAAGTTGAAAAAGTCAAGACATTTTTCCACAAAGGACCAGGCAACCGAGTCAAATGCTTTCTCAAAGTCTATGAGAACCAGTTGACCCGGCACCTGGTTTACATGAGTGTAAAAAAGTACATCGTAAAGAAGCCGTATGTTGTCACCAATATATCTGCCCTTCAAAAAGCCCTTTTGGTCTTGGTGTATAATAGAGGGTAAAACCAGTTTCAGGCGTTCTGCTATGCATGCAGAGGCTATTTTATAACTAGTATTTAAAAGAGTAATGGGTCTCCAGTTTTTCAAAAATTTCTTATCCTTTCCCTCTTTGGGTATACAAGTGATCACCCCTTGCTTTTGTGTTACTGACAGCTGGCCATGCTGAAAGCCATAATTTATAGATCTCACCAGAAAATGACCAATATCAGCCCAAAAGAATTAAAAACATTCGGTGGTAAAACCATCTGAACCTGGAGATTTATTGTTACACATTCTTTTCATGTTTTTAATGCCTCCTCCATCGAAATGGGGCCTTCAATAGACATCTTCGCATCATCAGACAACGAGGGTGCAAAAACAGTGGAGGGGAGGTCAACCTCAACTAACTCTGCTTCCCTCGAAGCGTACAATTGCTCATAAAACGCTTGAGTTTCTTTTACAATAGCATCGACATTATTTATCACTTCTCCGTTATCGTTCTCTAAGTAGTTCATTGATTTACTAACAAAATTCCTACTTTCCAAACTACAAAAGTATTTTGAAGTCTTTTTTTGATCCCCATCTTGGATCCACTTAGCTCGGGACCGGACAATCATACCCTCTGTCTTTTTCTTGCGTAATTTCACAAGTTGTGCTTTTTTAGCCTCAAGAAGAGGGATATTATTGTGCTGGATACTACGTTCTAAGTTTTTAATCTCGTTCTTAAGAGAATCTTCTTTTTTGGTTTCTTCCTTTTTCTTGTGGCTAGCATATGAGATGGACTGGCCCCGAGTTTCTAGGAGTATCATCTCAAAAAAGGTTTGATCACTAATGCAAAATTGTAGGTCATCATTTCTCACATTGTCAATAGAATCCATGTTATAAATCAAAAGTCCATATTGCCTCTTCAAGTCCAGAATCAATTTTTTTTTACCATTTCTACAAATGACTTGTCCTTAAGAAGTGAACTGTTGAATTTCCAGTAAGTTCTATTTCTCTTAGGAAGCGATGCAAAAAAATCAATAGACACAAGCGAATGATCTGAACGATAACCTGAGTTAATTTTTGCCTTAGTAACCTCTACCATCAAACATTCCGATACCAGGAAATAATCTAATCTGCCTTGTTGAGCAGAGTTAAAGCGACGCCATGTGTACTGTCTAGATGCTGGGTGAAGCACCCTCCATACATCCACTAGATCATACACCTGCATACATTCAAGCACCTTTTGCATTGATCGAGGGCGATTAATATTTCTATACCTGTACGTATCCATATTAACATCCAGTACAACATTCCAGTCACTGCCTACTATTACATATTGATTATCTAACCTACCTATTTCTTCAAAGACAGTTTCAAAAAAGATGGGAGAGTCCCCATTACTAGGCCCATACAGGTTAACAATAGTCATCTGCTTACCCTGTATGTCAATATCTAGTACAATATAAGCGCCATCATTACTTCTAATCACATTATGTACTTTATACTTAAAGTTATTGTTAAACAGAATTGCAACTCCTTTGCTATTTGTATCATTACCACATAGAAAACATTCAAAGCCCCACATGGCCTTTAGCATGTGTTCATTTTAGTCTTGAGATGTGTCTCTTGCAAAAAGTAGATAGAAGCCTTTAACTGTCTGAGGTAGTCTAGCACATCTTTCCTTTTCTGATACTGGCCAAGACCATTGGCATGAAAGGTACATATTTTTAATGGACTGTCATTGGTAATACTAGCCATACTGGAAGTGGAGTTTGTTTCCAGCCGTTACACGCAGCAGTTTGCATATATGGTCAAACCGGCTGAGTGTATCATCAGTACTGAATGTGTGGCAGGTGTACACAAAGGCCAATTCAAGTGAGTGGCAAAACGAACCAAGGTGACTGAACAGGTGCAGGGAACAGGAGAAAAAACACATATATTTTACACCAAATGTTCCATACTCTAATAACCCTGTCATATAACAAAGTGTGTGTTCTACACTCAGCATATAGGAGCAAACCATGTACAAAGAAAAAAAACCAAGAAAAAACAAAAAAAGGAAAAAAAGTTGATATATATATATGCAAGCATTACCGCTCTTCTCCTTCGGGAGGATATCCAGCTATACAGTATCCATGAGGAGTGACACCATTAACAAGGTGTAGCGTTCAGGAATACCTGTAGTTCCCTCCTAGAATAGCAATTATTTATAAGTCAGTGCTATATCTATACAAAAAAGGACACATAAATATTAGGCCCCTCCAACTCCAAGTAACATGTAAAGAGAAAGGTAATTAGGGGTAAAAGTAAAGTACGAGTGAACAAAGTTGTAAGTCATGCTGTACCCTCTCAACAGAGAGACAAGTGGACTGAACTGCTGCCCTGGACTTTAACTTTAAGGCTTGACCAGTGTAGAAGAGCCGCACGCACTCACCCGCTGGTCAGCCATGTATATTAATGTTAGCATTTGGTAGTGCTCAACAAGTAACATACCCGCCACATACACATCAACATACATGTCAATGTACACGCACAAATATATATAAGGCACACATGTGCACTAGTCATGGAAAAAAAAAGTATACATAAAATTTGTATGCGCGTGTACACCCACCTGTGCCCGGTGGATGTGTGTAATACGCACCCACCCGGCACAAACACACACACACACACATCAAAGCGCGTATCAGGTATGTACACATGCTCCCGGCACGCCTGCACAAATACCTTTACATGCACACACACACACACACACACACACACACATGCCATACACGCGTAAATACACATGCACATGTACACACTTCTGTGCATGAGAAGAGTACATGTACCCTAGTTACAAAAGTACCCATCATATGTGTTCACCCGCACAGCACACCCATGCCCGGCCCGGGTCAGTAGAAGCGTATGATACGCATCCACCCGGCACAAATGCACCCGCAAGCACACACACATACCAAAGCATGTATGTACAAACCATCCAGCACATCTGTACAAGCATACATGCATACCCATGAACATGCACGTGCACATGTAAGTGTACACACATGCAAGCATGTATGCAGGCACACATGTACGCACACACACCTGCTCCAAAAAATAAACAGCATAACAACATACATAGGTACCCAGCAGAAAGTACCCGGACATACATGCACACGCCCGTACACATGTATGCAGGCGTTATTATATATACATAATTATACACACCTGACCTGTGGTACACGCAGCATAGATAATACCCAAAACAACTTATAGCCACATGACACACTACAATGTTTCTTCATCCATCACAACACCACTGTAAAGTATTGCAGAAAGGATGTACATTTTGAGGCATGTCACTGCTCGAGGCATGGACATTCCGGGCCGACCCGGCACACGAATTAACACACACAGAGTGACACCTGTGAATGGGCGTTCGCATACCAAAACGATTCGGACTGCCTATGCCGAGAATAAGATGTACGTACCGTGCCTCACCAAGAAAGGTGTGTCCAGTCCCTCGGCGTCTCAGTCTCAAACACCAGATGCAGTGACATAGCACATTAAACCATCATGACCATACGAGCCTGGCTCACAACACACTCCAACAGAATCACATCCTGCCTCACACTGAGGAACAGACCTCGTGCGAACTTCTATTGGCCAGAGTAGCCGCTCTTACCCAGGTAGCGTGTCACGCGTAAGGTTACAGGTCACAGGTGAAAAAACACATGTAAACAGAGGGTGATCACAAAGATTGCAAAGCATCCACTGCCTACATGTAGCCAGCTCCGCGATCGGGTGCACATCGAAACTTATGCAGTTTAGGCAAAGAGTCCATATACAACCGATCGCCGGGCTAGCTCAGCGCTGAAGCGTACGTCGTCTTCTCTCCCGTGGTGTTGTTGTGTCTGGGTCACTTCCAATAGGCACCTTGTCCACCAAGTCCGAGATTGAGGCTATACGTATCACCCTGGAATCAGATTTGCGCTTTACATAGACACTCCCACGTTTTGTCCACGCATCCTGCGCTGCAGGGTGGTCCCAGCACTGGGACAGCAGAGTGTAGTTGCTATGAGTTAAGACCTCGGTTATGATGTAGGAGGTGTTCTTTAGTTTTCGTCTATGGAAAAGCACTAATTCTGCAGCCTTTCTCACATGAATCGCACGATCACAGGTCTCGGCCCTCGCTGTTGTTGCCCACTTCCCTGTGATCGCTGCTGTAGTTGACCTATGCGATGGCAGGCCTCAATATCTCCAGGCTGTAGACCGGGCAGCTGTAGGCGCGGCTTGTCTTTGAAGATCTGAAGGACTTTCTTTTCGCACTCCTCTACGGTCTCTCTCTCTGCCTCTGGTACCCCCAGTATGCGAACGTTATTTCTTCGGGTGTATTGTTCCAATTCGTTCGAACGCTTCTCTGCTACGGAGGCTAAAAACTTCGCCTCCGTAGCCAGACTGGTTGCCTCCTCTATTTTCTTTCTACACTGGTCCAATTCAACCTTCAGTGTCTCATGCATCTCGCCTCTCAACTCCTCGAATTGCTCATTCACTTTGTCTAGCTTTGTAGACATTTCACGTAGCAGTCTCATTAGATCAGCATTAGAAGGGTCACTGACCTGTACGTCGTCACCAGTGGATACGAAGACCGTGGCAGACGAGGCAGACGCGGTAGCAGACGACGCATTCTTGTCCGCAGTCTCCGCCATGCTGTTTCGCCGCGTCGTTTGAAAGTGACTCTTGATCGATGCCCTGCTGTCCGATGCCGGCTCCGCCTTGCTTTTGTTCTTCCTGGCTTTCTTTATTAGTGCCGCTTTTCTCTGGCCGCATGGCTGGGTGTAGACTGATCAAAACTTGAGTCAGTTGTAGTAGATTCAGCCTTCCGTTTAGCCTGGCCGAGCGGCATACCTGTGGAGTTCACTAGGGCCGACCATCAGCATTTTCAGTGTCAGAGATTTACGGTCCAAGATGTCACATTTCAGAGGTAAAAATGATATCCTCCGGATGGTTGAAAAGGCAGGGAAACAATTAGCACATCCTCGTTGTTGTAATTGCTTCGAGGAAGAAGTAATTAAAGAGAATCTGCATAAATCAGGAGCCCCTGAAAAAATTCAACCTGCCTGTGGCCTGAGCAGTGCTCACTCTCTATGACAAAGTATTTCATCACAAACTACAAAAATGGCATATAATACGGCAAACAACAAACGGCGTGACTATATCAGTATATGTTTTGGCGCGATTGATTAACATGAAATCAAAAGGCGCTTAGGCATTGCCTCTTCAACCCTGGCCAGGCCGACAGAGTGCGGAACAAAAGCATCAACACCCCTTGGCCGGGTTAATCCTAAGGTAATCAGAATTTTTTTTAAAATAAAATGGGCCTTAGAGTAGCTGAACAGATTTTGAGAATGTGCCACGTTCGTTTTACAACTCAGTCAAGCAAATGCGGGCACTGCCGAGAAATGATGCTGGTAGCATATCCTATTGGCGACCGAGAACTGCTGAACTGTAGCAGTGAACGTACTGTGTGAACGAGGGACCAACACCATCATGCTTTTCCTTGTTTAGCACCTGAACATATAATTATTTCTATTGTATAATCTGCAGATTAATTATTCCTGAACATGGGCGGATCAGTTACCTCGAGCGGGGGGGTGGGGGGGGGTGGGGTGGGGGGGGGGTGGTGGTTAACGTTTTGTTTGGGACCTTCAACCTGATACAAAAGGCCACCCAGACGCTAGACCTTGCTTCCGAAGGCCGAAAAATCCCAAAGCGGGGTGCGGGGGGGGGGGGGGGGGGGGGCGGTAGGTAGGTAGAAGGCGCGTACGTGTGTTAAGACTCACCATTCGTCAAAATATCAAGCAACGAGGGGGGGGGGAGGGGGAGGGGGAGGGAGGGGTAGCGGGGTGTTTCCAAACATCCCCTAAAAGAACTTTGTTATATCATTTTAAAGAATTTGGGGTCTGGAGGAGGGGGGGGGGGGTACGGAACCCATACGACCCCCCACCCCCAGATTCGACCCTGCTGAATCAACTCGATGTCAGTGCTTTGCTTCTCAAGTGCCCTTGCATTTGGATATACGAGGTATGACAACAAAAGTAATGATAGTTGTGCCGTAAAACCAAAACCGTTGGCCCAATTTACTTGATATTTTCACATTTTATAACAGCACTAACCTCCACCTTTTATGCGACATTTCAGCTACTTCTGGCTAAATTCAAAGGCGATGTGGTATTCTTCAGGGTCAGACTTGTGAATTTATGGCTTTTGCTAGGTCCTGGATGTGGGAAAGCTCCATCCTGCCAGCCTCTTTTTTTCAGTTTAGGGAAGAACCAAAAGGCGCATTGGTCGCGGCAAGGACTGCATGATGGTTGAGGAAGAACACAAATGTTTTGCTCCTCTGTGTAGCATTGACCTTGGCTTTGTGGTCACTGGCATTAAGAAAAAACAAGATGCTCTGGCCACTGAGAGTTGGCCGCTGCCCATGAACGGACTTCAACACGATTCGAAAAAGAATTTATTACAGGATATTTTGCATTGACTGTGTACTCCACAGGTAAAATATGAACAATGACATGGACCTGTACGTTTTAAAAAATAGAGGAAATGTTGCCTTCAGTTCTGAAAATCTGACTTCCGAGAGTCACTCTCCGCTGACCACACACCGGCTCTAAATTCGGCAACCCAACCGCAGTTTGTAGACTTGGTTTTGGAGGGGTATCTCCTATTTTTATCCGACAACCCCTCTGACGGGCACTGATACAACTGAAAGTATTGGGGTGCCTGGCATGAGAAAAACGAAACCGAAACAAGAACTGTGGGCCTTTCTCTGCCAACGGACGTACATTTTGTTTCTGACATCTGCGTTCACTGAACGATCAAAAGCCAGAAGCTTCCAGAGAACTTGGACACAAAAAGGTCTCAGCAAGAGGCATAGATCTTCATGAGCCCCCGCAGTCGCGGGGGCTCATGAGGATCTATGCCTCTTGCATTAGATCGCGTTTACTTTTTCTCGGCAGTGAAAGATAATTTCGGTTGATTTGTACTTTCGGTTTCGTTTTCTTTATGAACTGAGCGCCTGTTACAATACTCAGGGTTATAATAAGGTCATTTAGACTCCAACGTTATATTCAAGTGTCATGACCACACATGAACTTACCCACACTGTCATTGAAGAGAAAACACACATATTCCTCGTCGCAGCAGTATCAGTATCCGACAACACCGACTCAATGATCAGCGCTCGCCATGGGTGAATGACAACACAAATCCAACTTGATTCTGTCACGGCATGTTGGACTAAGATTAGTGGTTGGCGGATACCACTTTCGTGTGTCACATGATCATATGGTGCGAAGTAAAAATGCCGTTCAGGAATTGAACTGATCAGTAAAAGAGTGTCACGGTAACTGATACACCCGTAATTTCACAAACACCGCACACACACACACACACACACACACACACACACACACACACGCACCCATGCACGCATCCACGCACGCACACACACACACACACACACACACACACACACACACACACACACACACACACACACTACGCACAGCGACTTTCATAAAGTCATATATATATATATATATATATATATATATATATATATATATATATATATATATATATATATATATATATATATATATATATATATATATATTCTTTACTTTTAACAAAGGCGTCGCCCAAAGCCAAAAAATGCACTCAATCAGAGTTGCTCCAAGGGACATAAATTTTCATTAAATTCTGAGAATGCTGTGCTAATGCCATGGGGTTCCAGGCTGGTGTCCTGATGACACAATGCAAGCTTACCTATTGCTTTATGTAGTAGGTGTTCAGTGGAAGGCTCAAAACATCTAATAAGCGATGCAGTCACAATAGGGCAACTGATGTCCTGATGACACAATGCAAGCTTACCAGCCTGGAACCCCATGGCATTAGCACAGCATTCTCAGAATTTAATGAAAAATTACGTCCTTTGGAGCTACTCTGATTGAGTGCATTTTTTTGGGCTTTGGGCGACGCCTTTGTTAAAAGTAAAGAATAATTGTACCACAAAATTGCCTAGGTCTTGCCTTTTCAAAATTAGTCTGTCTTCTTCCACTGCAACACCTCATAAAGCTTTAGGGATGCAATCCACGTTGTGCTAGTGGTGCTACCAGTAAATTCTGGAGGCGGCTTCTAGTACATGCGTTGTGTTTACAATTTCAATTTCAGGTTACGCCGTATGCCTACCTGAAGAGCCCCCCCCCCCCCCCCCCACCACCACCCTTGGGGCGAAACCGGTTGTAGGCGGCAAAAATTTAAATCTACTCAGCAGGTCCAATATCTGTTTGGGAATATTTTCTATCTTCCCCCCTTGGGGGGGGGGGGAGGACTGGATATTCTCCAGCGGATGGCGGGGCGCCTGGGGGTAGTCCCTATTGCTTTAAGTAGTAGGTTTCAGTGGAAGGCTCAAAACATATAATAAGCGATGCAGTCACAAAAGGGCAGCTGATGTCCTGATGACACAATGCAAGCTTAAAAGCCTGGAATCCCATGGCATTAGCACAGCATTCTCAAAATTTAATGACAAAAAAAATATAAAAAAAATAAATAAATAAATAAATATATATAAATATATATATATATATATATATATATATATATATATATATATATATATATATATATAATATATATATATATATATATATATATATATATATATATATATATATATTCAATTCTGAGAATGCTCTTGCTGTGCTAATGCCATGTAATTCCAGGGGCCGGATGCACAACAGCCTTCTCACTCTTAAAACTGTTAAAAGTGAAAATTTACGAACGTTTTGCAAAAATCGTGTTTAGCGCACTTAGATGTGATGCACGACAGACGTCTAAAGTGTAAAACAGTTTTAAAAGTGAAAATTAAAAATCGTTTTTAAAAATCGTGCTTAGCGCGCTTAGATGCCATGCACGGAACGTTTAACACTGTTTTAGCGACGATTTTCGCTTGTAACTTTAGAAGTGCTCGGAACTATTCTAAACGCGCTAAAACGCTTTTATAAAGGAATGGACGCTGAATGGGCGCCATTTTGAAACAGCCGCTTCATTGAATTCGACAACAGCGAAGAAAAGAGAGATCGCTGCATCCTATCGGACGGAATATAACGACGAATAACATCGGTTTCAGCGTTTGAGATTTACTGAGAAGGGCTGAAAAGCATTGGGAAGTGAAATATTGTCGGAGAGATCGGCGGAGGTCAGCCGGCGTAACACAACCTGACTTTGTACATAATTATAATAACCTCTATTACCATAAGCTGCGCCAGCCATCATGTCGGCCGGCGGAGACTCTTACCACCGCGCCCTCATCACCACCAGTGGCTGATAGAGAACGGCGCCCTGAAAGGACTAACCCCCCGCCCCGCCCCCCACAAACCGCCCGTAGCGGATGCCAAGTGACGACTACGACAAATGACGCAGAAAATCAAGCAACAGTCACCACCGACAACAGAGGGACTTAAACAATAGCCCCGAAAAACGAAGTCAAACAGACGAACACTCCTCCACCATAACAAGAGAAGTAGAGGGCGCCACCCAACCAGCCGCAACACAAGACTCCACAGGTCTCCACAGCCACAGTCAAGAATGCCGACCCACCACCGACAACCAACGATTCAAACTCCAACGTACGCCAGCGACAGCGCCACCGCCCACCAAAGAACTTCAGGACCCAGCGACGTCCAGCACTGCTCGACACACCACCACCCAACCTGCGCCTGCCGCCACATCATCGCCAACCCCCTTACCATTCCAACGCCAAACCCCGAGACTCAGAATCCACTGGCCACCACCGCCCCCACCAAGATTCCCCGCACCCCAGTACCACCAGTCTCAATTCAAGCAGCCAACCCCCACCCCCCACCCCCCACCAGACGTACGACGGTCCTACCGGTCACCACCACCACCACCAATGCCAATCATAGAAGGCCTCCTCCAGTGGCTGGCTCACCAACTCCCACCAGCCTGGTACAGCAATTACGGTTAAACCGGCCACCCCACCCGCCGCTTCCACCACCAACCACCCGGCCCCGGCACCACCACCAGCCGCTGCGGGATGGAACGACGGACAGACAGGCAGACTGACACCCTCCCCCCCCCCCCCCTAAATATTACTCAATTGTGGTTTAATTGTCGTTGCTAATCGTGTTTCTTTGTTCATTGGGAGTTTCTCTCCATACTAGTGATCATAAATCTTTACTGTGAATGAACTATTCAAGGAATCGCCTATCAGTCTATTTATATATCGGTGACGTAGTGCAGTAGACAATTTTTACCTAAACATTGTTAACATTTTTTACAAACGTGACGTGCATTAGCTTTAATAGTGTTTTAAAACCTCTGTTAACTAAAACGATTTTAACTTTAAAGTGCCTTTAATTTAGAACGCTGTTAAGCATCCGGCCCCAGGCTGGTAAGCTTGCATTGTGTCATCAGGACATCAGCTGCCCTTTTTGTGACTGCATCGCTCACCAGAACTAGTCCTGGCCATACGTCCTCTGAACATAGTTTGGCAGCGTATGTCTTGGCAAAATCTTCATCGCGAACTATAGCTCCACTGGGCTTAATATCCACGGTAAGCAAAAATCCCTCGGGCCGACGTCGACTCTAGGTTTGTTTGCTCGTCGTATAATATATGCTTACCAGCTGCCATAACCTCCTCCAATACCATTTGAATTTGAATGACAATCACAGTAAGCAAAGACCCTCATGCTGACGTCAGCCGACGTAGACACGTTGATCTTTTGCTTTCTGGAGAGAGAGAGAGAGAGAGAGAGAGAGAGAGAGAGAGAGAGAGAGAGAGAGAGAGAGAGAGAGAGAGAGAGAGAGAGACAGACAGACAGACAGACAGACAGAAAGCCAGAAAGACAGACAGAGATCAGAAGCTGTAAAGTTCTCGCAACTTTATTTGCAACATATATATATATATATATATATATATATATATATATATATATATATATATATATATATATATATATATATATATATATATATATATATATATATATATATATATATTTACACAAGAAATTTCAAAACATAATTTTACAACATAATTCATGTATAAATATCGTACATCTTATTAAGTCTTAAACACATCATATTTTACCTTTAATCCACCACAAATCTGATTATACCCAAACTTCCTTCTTTTTCACTTCCAATGGATATGGATTAGCAGTGATAGGTGGATCCAGATCAAGGGTAGTGCTTGTTTAACCTCTTCACTAGCAGTGTACGCAACTATGTTTTTTTTTTTAATCATCGTAATTTCAAAGTCAAAGAGCCCCAGACGTCAAAGGAACACCTATACAAAGTGGTGTCTGCAAGAGGCAGAGATCATCATGAGCCTCCACGACTGAGTTCAAACGATTCGAGCTAGTGACAGTAGAAAATCTCTGTTACATGTGCCTACTCACACGGGTTGTGAATAGAAGGGTTGGGGCGCCTTACCTGAGACAAGACAACATTGAGAACCCGTTGTATCTGCGAATTCAGCATTTAAAGCCTATGCCCTGGAGCAGATCGCCTGAATGTACGTAGTATTTAAAGCAGTAGACTTCAAAATGCGTCACATCGCTCTGAAAGAGAAAATAAAAATAAAATCTGCTTTAATGTGCTAGGTATCAGCTAGATTTTCCCAGTGTCGTTTTCTATCCGAAGAATCCCCACAAAAACGCTCCAAATGTCATGAGAATGACAGCGTTGATGTTCACAAACCACTTCCACTTCTTGCGTTCTCGAACTGACGTCAACAATTTCTGCTGATCACGTGCTTCCTCTTCAGACATGTCCACATCTTTTGGCGTCTCGTAGCCACAAAGTGTGTACAGATATTGCCGACACTTCGGGACTTTTTGTGTATCTGGAAACAAAATTCCACAGGATAGTCGTTAGCCATAGCTTCCTAATTTTCCAAAGGCAAAATGCATTCAACAAGAAGTAGAGACCCAGATAAACCCCCGCAGATGCGGGTGCTCATCAGGGTCTATACTTCTTGATGAATCCATTTTGTCATGCAAAATGAAACACATGGATTTATATATAAGATTTACTACGACTAGGCTAACATTTGCTTGGACTAAATAGCGCTGTTGTATGCAGCCTACAACATTTCTGATAAACAGTCTACTTCGCGTATATCAAGGTCGGATTTAACAAAAGTCGGATATATCAACACCCTTTCAGAGGTCCCGACAGCACTCTTTCTATGTAAATTACTTCGTTTATAAGAAACTTCGGATATAAAAGCAAGAACAACAAATTGGGTTCCCGGGCGATTTGTTATATCCCAAGTTAATGTAGTTTTTTTGTTTTGTTTGTATAGGCGCTATTATGAATTAAAGCGAGATGCCGCCAACCGTGCTCTGGTATTTGATTTTTGATCTTATAGGATTAAAAAAAGACTGCAACTGGTAGTGCTTGGTTGGTTGTTTAAGATGAACGTCGTGAAGGAAACTGAACGCGACTAAGTCATCGAAGCGAGAATGCAAACAAGGTATTAAAAGGTTTTAACCCTTTGGCTGACGCTACCGAGTTTGGCCGAGGTAATTCCTACAGGAACCACCTTGGCCAAAATCACTACCGACACCCAAAGGGTTGGTAATTTATCGTGTGGCTATACTGACAAGATCGCGTACTTTGTGCTTCAGTGACCTTGGCCTCGTCGATCATGGCCTTGGCCTTGTCGTGTCGTTTCTTCTCCTCCGGGAATTCCTCGCGGTCCACACCGCTGTGCCGGGTCCACCATGTTAATCGCATCAACTGCACATGCATTTGATGGTCAGTATACATTCAGATTAGATAGGTCAGGCAGTAGGAGGACCGGTGTTAAAAAAAAAAATCTTCTGCCTTCATTGGCATTTTTCAGAGGCAGTATGCCGGAGTTTGCTTTAAATCTCTTGATAGATAAGAAGAGACATGTTTGATGCTTTGATTCATACCAGCCTTGGCTTAACCAGCGGTCTCTTTTTGGCCTAGTTTGTGTTGAAAAGCGGATGGTGATTTGAGGTGTGTACCAGTTTCTGCTGCGCTTGGGGGGGGGGGGGGGGGATCCTGAGTACTGCTATTTTCAGACATGTGAATGCATGACACAATAACTTTATGAATCAGGTTTATAGCAAGGAAATGAGACGGCTGACGTCGTTTTTTTGTTTTGATTTTGTGCATGGCAAATGTGCAGTAAGTGGGCGGTAGTGTTATTTAGGGGATTGAAAAATAGTGTTATTTTATGGGATGACTGGGTCAGACTAAGGCAAAGGCATTTTAACAGATGGGACCGTAAGGAAGGCCCATGCTGGTCCCAGGCCTGATGAAAAGCAGACGCGTCGATTTCCTTATGGCTTTCGTGCTATTAGTCGAGTGACAACCTCTTTACAGCCTCTCATTGAGACTGAATTGCTGCACCCAGTTCATTAACCCCTTCACTACCGAGAAAACGTGAACACGATCCAACCGCAAGAGACATAGATCCTCATGAGCCCCCGCGACTGCGGGGGCTCATGAGGATCTATGCCTCTTGCTGAGACCGATTTGTACGGATATTTCTTGGACAGGTTTGGCTTTTAGTCGTTGAATGAACAGAGATTTCAGAAACAGAAATGTGCGTGCAGTGGCAGACAAGGGGTTAATGTGTCACGTATAACTTGTCACTGATCGACCGGTTGTCACTATTGGCTCAGGCCCCACGCAAAATATCCCTGCCAAAGTGACTCCGGGTCGATATGGCGTAGGGATCTTTCTGGTGTGTCACATTGACCTTTTTTGTGATCATGTTGACAATGTCATGCATTCTTAACATTTTACTTATAAAAATCTTCGGAAAAACTTATAAAAAGATGGGGGTGGATGGGTGGGTTAGCCGGGGAGGGGCGGGGGGGGGGGGGGGTTGATCCTGAGTACTGCTATTTTTAGACATGTGTGTGCAGTCCGTGACCGCTTGACACAGTAACTTTATGAACAGTACAGTGACACAAAGACGCAATTAAGTACGCGTGGCAAGCCACACTAATTGACTCCCTCGTTTCGCTGGCTCCTCTGCTTAGCGGCAGCGAATCAAGATAGACAACATATGATTAGTGTGATAACAGACATAACAAGGGGAATTACAAAACAAACGGCCTTGTAGGAAGCATGGGATCTAAACGTTTGTCCAGCGCTGAGTAAATCCCCTTGTGTGTATTATTTTACCAACGCTAGCCTCACCTATCTGGTTTGTGGTATTCTGTAACTCGAGGCCGCAAAGTTTGTATCGTGTTATTGTTGCGCATTGTCTTATGCATCTACTGTGTGATTACTACCCTATCACATTGATTTTAGTAGTGCACCTTCTCGTTTGTGTGTGTCTTCTCCTGGCTACTTCCCAAGTTGCTGAAAAAGACATGGGTTAACTCATTTGACCCTACGGCCGCTTTTCCCAAATTTTGGAGGTGTCAGGAGATGGATAATTCAAGGGTAGCGCCATAAAATTATTAGCTTGGCGCCTTCAGGCGCCAAGCTAATCTGGCACTACCCTTGAATAATCATGGTCGATTCATCTACTGCTGTCGGGCGCCGGGGCTAAATGGGTTAACTACTTGACCTGATACATCCTTTTAGGGATGTATATGATCGCCTTTTATTTAAATGCTTATTTTGTGGGCTGGCGATTTGGTGCCTGATAGGAAGGGGCAGGGGATCTAACCGTTTGTCCAGCGCTGATGAGTAATTCCCGTTGGTATGTGTACTATTCTACCAGAAGTAGCCCCGCCTAAATGGTTTGTCAGTGTGATAACAGTCTAAGCGAACTACAGAGACAAAAGGTAGGTAAGAAAACAGCAATAATTCTTTGTCTTACGTGTGATTGTTTGGTGGGAGGAGTCATCAGCGAGATGATGATCGTTGCGAAGAGAGAGACGAAGAAGAGGATGATGGTGAAATGGAGGAAATGCACACGAGCGATGATGGAGGGACGGTTGTCCTCCTCCCCACACCCCGGTGATCCGTAGCCAAAGTCCAGTCCCATTCGTAGAGCGCCGACCACCAAACCCACCATAAGTCCCCAAAAGGCGCCCTGCGGAAGGAAAATAACAAACGTATGGCTGGTCCATTATTTTGGATCTTGCTGCTTAAAGTCGTAAGTTTACAAAATCTCAGTCAAGAACGCACGAACTGTTGATTACATCTTAAAACAACAACAACAACAACGAATTGAAAACAATTTATAATGGCTGTCTAATTAAGCAGAAATGAAAGTCTCCGTTTGCTAAATATACCTCTAACCACAATCCAGATTTTTTGGCAATTTGAAAGTGTCTTAATTTTGTGTACGTGTAAAGCATTACTGAACCCTTAAAGCATGGGGGAGGGGAGAAAGAGACAGTAACAGAAGCCAGAACTCCAGGTGTCATTTTGCCAGCATACGTGTCTTTTCCGCCAAGCGGTACCATCAGCATAACAGTCAAGGGTTAACCCTTATACTGACAGTGCGCACAGACTGCGTATTGGGAAATCATCGTTGATTTAACGCCAAAGAGCCTCAGCACCAAGATGTCAGCAAGAGGCATAGATCCTCATAAGCCCCCGCAACTGCGGGGCTCATTAGGATCTATACCTCTTGCAGCTGGGTGTTCAAATTTTCCCTACAGTGAACGGGCTAAAGAGGTTGGACAGGTGTACCTGTTCGTTCGTCCTAGTCCACAGCACAGCCAGCAGAAAGAGGGCCAGGATAGGGGGAGCGAAGTATCCGGTGACCGCCTGGATGTAGTTGAAGAGTTGTCCCCCCTGTGACGCCTGAAGAACCGGCACCCAGACTATGCTCACGCCGATCAAGATAAGGACGAACACTCTGCACACAATTATTTCAGCTAAAATGTTTCTGCTGCAGCTGCAGCCCCTGTTCATAATGGTAATAATAAGGATAATGGTGATGACAGTATGAAGCAGGAGGGCTCAACGTAATGGATATTGAAGTTTCTTTTTTTACAAAGCGCTCAAGGTCACCTGGATTCGGAGAGTGTTGACTTCGGACACTAACTGGAACCTTTTACTCGCATCTCTGTATGGTAATATCAAACAGGGCGAAGTTTTCGGTGCTTATTTCCTAGAAAGTTTAGAGATGAAGAACCCCTTCTGGAAAGAAGTGGCTGTAATTTTTAAAGAATATCATAATCTTTTCTGTCCCCCAAGTATTGATGCATTCAAAAGCAAACCATTTTTTTTTAACCCACAACTTTTGAAAAAGAATACTTCGAAATCTGACAAGTGGGTTTTGAAAAAAGTTTGAAGAAACTTTATAGCATTTTAAAGAATTGTTGGCCTGGGGAGGGGGTTCGGAAGCTCTGGAAACACCCCCCCCCCCCGACCCCACCCCCACCTCCCAACCAGATCCGCCCCTGGGTTTAGTAGGCAGATCGGCCATGATATACTGTACCAAAAAGTAGGAGAAATGAAGATTTAATCTTGAATGGTTGAGAATTTCCAAAATCGGCAAAATGATGAGATAGCAGTCGACCATGTTTGTTCAAGGGTGGTGCAGAAATGGCTTGGCGCCTATGGCGCCAAGCCATTCCTGTACCATCCCTGAACAATCATGGTCGATCTACATATTATTGTAGTGTGTCAGGGGTGAATGGGTCAAGCCCGCCGCCGGTGAGAACGAGGAAGACAATACTATGAGTGTATACAAGTCATCGAAAGTACAAACTGATACGCGTATAAAGTAAATATCTACTCTATAATCTAAGCATTAATCAATTATTATTCCACCTTCCAACCACCAGCATCTCTGCGTCAGTGGCATTGGCTCTGATCCTCTTCCACAGATCTATAGTGAAGATGGTGGCGGAGCTGTTGAACACTGACGTCAGTGATGACATCAGAGCTGCCATCATGGCCGCCAGCATCACGCCTTTCAAGCCTGAAGGAATGATGCAACGTTGAAAAACAAGATATGAAATTGCTTTGCTTGATAGATTGATTGATTGATTTATTGATTGAGTAGTTTTAGTATAGTAAGCCTATATAAAGGTTGAAAATGATTCGCTTCTACAAATATCATCTCATTCTGGATCACAAAGATAGGGTTCCCGGTAAGCAAGAGGGACTGCGAGCGATGTCGACCTCAGTTGACACAGCAGTGTGCGGGCTAGCTGGGGTCTGATGATCATCAGATAAAGTAGTGATCAATCACTGGGACACTCATTTAAATGCCGATAACAAAAATCTGAACATCCCCCCCCCCCACTGCAAGAGGTATAGATCCTCATGAGCCCCCGTAGTTGCGGGGGCTCACGAGGATCTATGCGTCTTACTGAAACTACTTTGTATTTATATTTCTTTGACGTTTGGGGATCTATGACGATAAATTGATACATATTTCAAGAAGACACTCTTCGTCCACCAGCAGTTACCGCGGTAGCAAAAAGTGTTGCTAACTAAATGTGTGGTAATGATGATTATGATCACCTGTGGGCATGAGTTCGATGACCAGCTTGGGATAGGCGATGTTGGTACACCCTGCCTTGTTCTCACACACCTGCTCACATTCTACTGGGTCCACGCACCCCACTTCGTCTGAGGAAGTAATGAAAAATCACGTGAGTTTTGGTTAGTTCGGGGTTTAACGTCCACGGCACCGAAGTGATAATGGGCGGCCCTGACGGGCGAGTTATGGGGGACAGGGATATCTATTGCCTATAGAGTACGACCTGAACACTGATCAACTTAGGTGCACTCCAGCTGTGCCACTTTGATTTACCAGGACCTTCGAACGGACATACTATTGAACAAGCCCGTCTTTTCCCCCTGGATTGCGCGTCCAGCTACCGGGGCCGGGACGGGGATTCGAACCCACGACCCGGCGATGTCCTTCGCTCTCCTGCTCCGACGTTTAACCGCCTGAGCTATTTCGGACTCTAATCACGGGAGTGGGTCTAGCCTATACATATATCCACATAGATTAACTTCTTCACTGCCGAGGAAAAGTGAATATCACCCATCTGCAAGAGGCATGGATCTTCACGAGCCCCCGCAGTCGCGGGGGTTCATGAGGATCTATGCCTTTTGTTGAGGCCAAATTGTAACCATGTTTCTTTGAAGATCGTGGCTTTTGTTCGTTGAATGAACGAAGATTTTAGAAATAAAAGTGGCAGATAAAGAGTTAATTTATACCTGACCTCCCGTTCGACCGATAAAATGCCAGCATTAACGAGCATTTTATCGGTCTAACTGAACACGAGTGATTTACTTTAGGTTACAGGAGATCAGGTGTACATATAGGAGAACAACATCTCCGCAAAAAAAGTTAAAAATCAGCGAAAAGTGAAAAGATGTGTCCCTCACCAGGGAACAGCACTCTGCTGATCATGCCTGGAAACACAATGGTAAAGAGAGGTAACACCTTGAGGTATGCAGCCAGAATTGCACCCCCTTTTACGTGATGCATGTTCTTGGCCGCTAGAGTTCGCTGCACCAGGACCTGAAAATAAATTCACGTATTATTAAAAAAATCATTGACAGCTTTACTGCCAACGGACGCAGATTAAGATTTCTGTTGTAATCTTGGCTGATTCAGCGCCAGAGAGCCCCGGCCGTCCAGGGAACATGGATACAAATTGATGTCAGCAAAAGGCATAGATCTCAATGAGCCCCCGCAACTGCGGGCGCTCATGAGGATCTATGTCTCTTGCTGTTGGATTGTGTTGGCCTTTTTTCGGCATCCGCGGTTCCTCTCACAGTCCGGCCGTCACTCCCCTCTTTCCCTCTGACCATAAATGACGTATTTACTCTCCATTTTTTAAAATTATTATTATTATTATTATTATTATTATTATTATTATTATTATTATTATTATTATTATTATTATTATTATTATTATTTTAATAGTTTATCGTTTGTCTTCATCGTGCCTAAACCACATCTTTTAAAATGGGTAAATGAATGGATGAACGAATGAACGAATGAACGAACGAACGAACGAACGAACGAATGAATGAATGAATGAATGAATAAATGAATCACTCAATCCGTCCGTCCACATCTTTTAAAATGAATGAATGAATGAATGAATGAATGAATGAATGATTGAATGAATGAATCGATCACAATGCGTCCGTCCGTCCATCCTCCCAACCATAACTTAATCTGTCTACCACCCAACCAATGTGTCAAATCACTCCAGGCTTGCGGTCTAAAATCACTTTAACCTGATCGTTGCAGAAGTACCAGCTGCTGAGAATGGTGATGCCGAACACGTTGCCAGGCCACGGCAGATCGTTGGAGTCTGCGGGCTGTATCAGATGAAAGGCGTCCTGATTGGGATACCCGCAAGTGCTGTTGGTTACGGTGACGACCGGTTTACTTTCCAAGTATTTATCGTGTAAAGCGTTCAGGCCTCCAACTTTGACAAAACCTAGATAGACCAACAAAAAAAAAAAAGAGGTGATTTTCGCAACCGGGGTTGCTTTGGGTGATTTTCGCAACCGATCGCTCGCTGACAGCGGCTCGAAAACACGACCGTGAGCACGAACCATAAGAACACAACCTGCTGTCCGCCGGCGCGAGCGAAAAGCAGGTTGCGAAAGTTTTCAAAGTGTCATCATGGCTGGTGTTTAAGCCCATCACTAGCGAGAAAAATAAACACGATCCATCTGCAAGAGACATAGATCCTCATGAGCCCCCGCCACAGCGGGGCCTCATGAGGATCTGTCTATTGCTGAGACCAATTTGTGTCTACGTTCCTTAGATGGTTGTGATTTCTAGCCTGTGTATGAACAAAGATTTCAGGGACAAAATATGCGTCCAGTGGCATGGAAAGAGGTTAATGATGCTGAGCGTGATTTTTTGATTCTTCTCGACAGTGAAAGGATTAAGAACTCCCTTGTATCAACTGGCGGATTTTAGTAATCAATGACGGGCTCTGGGGAAGGAAACTTTAGACTTTCAATCTTCGACTCGTTGAACGTCTTGTATGGCAGAGATCGGTGTGTATAATTATGCGCCTGGGAGACGCCATCGATGCCTTGCCGAACAAAATATGCACTTTTTGTCAATATGTTAACTCATTCAGTCCCGACACACCACAACCAGATATGGCTCGATCATGATAGTTCAAGCGTGGTGTCAGAACAGCTTGGCGCCTAAAGGCGCCAAGCTATTCTAACACCACCCTTGAACTATTCTCGATCATGATAGTTCAAGCGTGGTGTCAGAACAGCTTGGCGCCTAAAGGCACCAAGCTATTCTGACACCACCCTTGAACTATCATGGTCGATCTGTCTCCTGAATTGTAATGCAGTCCTCAAACGACAACTCCAAAATGTGAGGATTTCGTACCCTGGGACACAATGCGTTAATTGCCAGACCAGGCACAAAAAAACAAAAACAAAAACAAAAAAATAGACACGGGAAAACAAACGCTTAATCAATGCAAGGGTTGACACTGGATTTCTGTTACACTTGCACTGAAATATCGCAGCCGTGTGTGAGTGAGGCTATCTTGTACATTTCAGGTCGGATGACGACGTCTACGTGTCACGAGAGCTAAGAGCCAAATCTTGTCCGGCAAGAGGTATAGATTCTCATGAGCCCCTGCGACCGCAGGGGCTCATGAGAATCTATGCCTCTTGCAGGTGATTTTAGGTTAGGAACGGGTATCGGTCAGCATGTCGTCTGGATTCGCATGAGCCTCTTTAGCCGAATGGGGTCATGTTGCACATAAACGGTCAGTGTTCGCGCGCAACCATGTTAAGTGACATTTTTTGGGCATGAAGTCTTTTACGATGCGCTTGCCTACTGTAACTGTTTCCCAATTCTGACCCAATCTCGATACTGTCGCACACCAGGAGATGTTATTCTTTTTTTTTTCCTTCTTTTTCTTGTTTTCTTCTTAGAACCACACAATTGTTACCGCAGTGAGATGGCCTTTGTAGCTTGCTCGGGGCAACACGAACGCTGCAAGAGACATCGTCGCGGGGGCTCATGGGAAACTATGTCTCTTGTCAGTCCTATGTTCTATATGCCTATTTTGTTGTGTTTTGATCACTGCCAGTGAAGGGGTTAAACCGCAATAGCTACGCGCTTGCACGCTAACACCACCGATGTGGCTGCATTAATTCATTTAACCTCAAGGCCGCATTTCCCAAAATGTTGGAGGTGTCACGCAACGACTAAGCTCCAGTTGCAGGAGATGGATCGAGCATGATAATTCAATGGTAATGCCAAATCAGCTTGACGCCGTCAGGCGCCAAGTTTATCTGGCAATACGCTTGAATTATTATGGTCGATTCATCTCCTGCTGTAGTGCGTCGGGGCTCAGTGGGTTACGATGTTCCTGTCAAACCATCTTGGGCTACTTGCGCAAGGCCACATAGCCACAAGGGAAACCACGCACTTGCAGATAGTTACGGAGAGTCACGAACATCTATGCCACTCGCAGATGGGGCTCATGCGAATCAACCCTACTTGCTGACGTCGTCTACAGCGGGTCATTAAACTCTATACCTCTCGCACTAAGCTGGTTGACACTGTGACAGCGCTGTCAAATTTGCTACGCATGATGCGTGCTGGGTACACATTGTTATACCATGGGAGCGATAGCTATTTTGCATAAACTATTTCAATTCCGTCGCCAGGAGCAACGACGTGGATATATAGCGATAATGAAAAGAAGAATCATGTGGATCCAGAATTAAATTGTAATCCCACCTCTGAAATTTAACGCAGGTCGTGTTCCTGAAATCATTGTAAATTCAACGCCCAACAGACCCAACCGTGAAAGGAACTTGCATATAAAATGGTGATGGAGGTGTTAAACAATACGAGAAAAACTTCGGCACGGACAAGGACAAACTTAAGATGATGTTTCGCTTCAAAGTGTAGCTTACACTCCAAAATCAACGCAGGCGATGAATTACCCGTGAATATTAGCCAATGAAAATAAAGCATACATCACGTACGGTGAAGACAAGCCAATGAAAAGGTATCTTATATCGGAGAGACAATTCGTCAAGGAAGATAACGACCCCTTATCTCGTATAAATGAAATCTCTAAACAATCTTCAAGTTTCAATGAACTTCGTATGATGTTAGGTCGTCGTTCTTTTTAGGAGCCTCCCAGCCCGCAAAAGGCTGTCGGGCTGAAGTCGGTTTGCTGTCGGCCCGCGCACAGTCGTGCGCTGGTTCACTGTGGCCGACTCGGCCCGATGGCCTTTGCGTATCGGTTCACCCTATATCCATTTGTAAAAGAAGTCTAGCACAGCTATGGTTAAGGGGGATGTTGTTTATATTATAATGTACCCACATCAGTGTTAAGTTCTGTCTTCAGGACAGGCAGTTGCATGCGCAATGGATCTGTGCCGTGACAGAATTTGCATTTGCATACAGATGCATCAACTGAGAAAGTGCACGCTGCACGCGACAGATTGAAGGGAAAATGCAACAAACAAAGAAACAACGAACACAAACAACATTCAGACCCAAAAGACTGACTGCCAAGCCTGTAACATGCACATTACAACCCAACGAACAAAGAAACACTCTTAGAAATGACAGTTACAACACAATTTACTAATATTTCAAATATTCAAACAAACACTACATAATTCAGTTGCTACCCAATGCGCAAAAGGCCATCTGGACGACGTCGGCCTGAAGGCCTTTTGCACATTGGGTACTAATGTTATCAGTAGAAGAAGCAAAGCGGCAACTGAGGGATCTTGAACAAACAAACAAAGAACGAGTGCACCAGTTATTAATGTTCGGGGCATAACCTCTCCCCCCCCCCCTCCCTCCCAGTTCTTCTTCTTCTTCTTCTCGAACGCCGTCACACTTGGAGTTTGGCTCTCAAAATGAAATCTGTGGTCTTCTGTAGCGCCTCCCCAGGCCCGTACAGTTTCTCTTGTAGAGTGGCGGGCTTCGGCCATATCTCCTCCCTCAGCGGCTGGTGGTTCCCACAGTCCTGGAGGATGTGCTCTGCGGTCTGCTCTGCTTCTCCACAAGGGCACAGGGGAGATGGCACGAGGTGGAAGCGTCTGTGCAGGTGGAAATTGAGTCGGTTGTGCCCGGTCCTCAGACGAAAGATGGTCACCTGCTCTTGTCTGGACAGCTGATGGTAACTGTCTAGGGGCCGTTGTGGTGGTCTGTACACAGACTTAATGATGGTCTTCATCTCTGTGAAGCTGACTCCATTTTCATCTTGTTCTTTCTCTGCGCCCACTTTTGCCATTCTGTCAGCTTCTTCATTGCCGAAGATGCCACAGTGTGAAGGGATCCACTGCAGCACCAGTCTGGTGCACTTGATGTTTTGCAGTGCCTCTTGTAGACGTGGCAGTTTGCTTGCTGTTGCTGCCTCAAGGACAGACATGGCATCAGTAAGGAAGACAATCTGGGCATCAGGGTCTGCAGTGCCACTAAGGGTGTTAGCTGCGCGGACTAGGGCTTCCACCTCAGCTCTGTAATTTGTGCAGTGAAGGCCTGTTGGTACTGCCTCTGCCTGCCATTTTCCGTTTGGGTACTGAATGTACACCCCAGCCCCTCCATCCTGAACTGCATCTGTGGCTGATCCATCGGTGTATGCCCGTATCCATGCTTCCTGGGGATACTTTTCTTTGAGCATGGCCAGTGTCAGGGCTTTCTTGCTCACAGTGCTGTGCTCATCTCTGGTGGTGATGTAGGGTACCGTGGAAGAGATGGTGATGTTTTCTGGCTTACTTTCCCAAGGTGGAAGGTCGCTAGCAGGATTCAGAGCCTCTACCTGCGCAGGCAGCTTTGCCTGGTGTTTTCTCTGCAGTGCTCTCGTCTCCTTCACAAAGCTTGATCTTTTCAGTCTCCCTGAGGTTGGTTGTTTCATCCTAGCGTTCATAGGATGGTCTTTGGAAGACTTGACCTTTGTGGACTGTATCAAGGCTTTGCAATCTCTTCTCATGCGCAGGGGTGGGATGCCCGTTGTCTCTTCCATCTTTTCAATTGGTGTGGATCTCATTGCGCCGGTGATGATACGTAGTGCCTGGTTCTGAACTCTGTCAATGGTCTGCTGGTGTGACTGGGCTGCCGTCAACCATGCATTAGATCCGTACTCAAGGTGTGGTCTCACTGTGCCTTGATATACATTTTTGAGGATCTTTTCATTGGCTCCCCATTGTGTTCCAGCCAGTTTTCTCATGATGTTCAGCTTTCTTCTAGCTTTCGCTTGTGCATTCCAAATGTGCGGCTTCCACGTCAGCCTCTTGTCAAGGGTGACTCCCAGGTATGTCTGTTGGTCTTCATACCGCAGCGGGGTGTTGCCCAGTGTTAGGTTGCCAGCCTTTGCCTTGTTGGAGAGAGAGAAGAGTGTGGCTGATGATTTTTCTGTGTTGATGGTCACACACCAGTTGTTGGTCCAGTCTGTCAGCCTGTCCAGGGCTAGCTGCATCCTGTATGTAGCAGTTGTTGCATACTCTTCTGTGCACCAGAGTACCAGGTCGTCTGCGTACAGGGCTGCGTGTACTCCTTTTGGTAGCTCTGGCACAAGGTCGTTGATGAAAAGTATGAACAGTGTCGGTGACAGGACTCCCCCCTGTGGCACCCCCTGACGCAACAGCACTTTTTGGCCACAGTACCCATCCACTGTCACACGGGCTCTGCGATTGTGCAGGTATGACTTGGTCCACCGGTACATATTCCCTTGGATGCCACTGCGAAGGAGTTTCACAAGGAGACCATCCTTCCACACCTTGTCGAAAGCCTTCTGTAGGTCAATGAAGGCAGCTAATGTCACCTTCTGATCTTGAAAGGCATCTTCTATGACCTGTGCAAGGTGTGTTGTCTGGTCTTCTGTACTCTTGTAGCTTCTGAAGCCAGCTTGCTCTGGCACGATAATGCTCTCAGAGTCCAGGTACCACTGCAGGCGCTTGTTGATGATGCGCTCCATGGTCTTGCACACACAACTTGTCAGGCTGATGGGGCAATAACTCAGGGCTTTGGACTTATTCTTCCCTTTCTTCAAAATTGGGATCGTCCTGGCTTCCTTCCAGCACTGGGGTACCTGTCCTCCTCTCCAGCTGTGGTTAAAGATGTCCAGTAGCTTCATTAAGGCAGTGTTGCCAAGGTGTTGTAACATCTCGTTTGAGATGCTGTCTGGACCTGGAGATTTTTTCTTCTTCAGCTGTTTGATGGCCATCTTCAGTTCTGGAAGGGTGATGTCCTTCTTCATTGCATCATGGATGTTCACATCTCTTGTTCTCTTTCTTTCTTCCTGTCTGATTTCTTTCGCAAGCATTCGTGGGACAGTGATGTCACTTTCTTTCGCATAGATCTGTGCAAACATGTTTGCAGCTTTCCTACCAGTCAGTGCTTTCCCTTCTTCTTCCACGGTGATCTTCTGTTCCCTGGTGCCCTCATCGTTCAACGCCTTGGTCAGTCTCCACAACTTCGTGGTGTCCCTGTCCATGTTTAGTCTTGCAGTCTTCTCTCTCCAACTTCTTCTTGTGCACTCCAACTTCATCTTCAGATACTGGGCCTTACTGTGTTGTAGCTTGATGTTGTTTTCTTGGCTGGGGTTGGTTTCAGCGTCTTCTCTGGCCCTAGTGAGGTTGTCATGTGCTTTCTGAAGATCTGCGGTCCAGTATGGGGTGTAGTTTTTTCCGGACCCCTCGAGGTATGGATTCCTTGGCTGCCTTACTGATAATGTCATTAAACTCTCTGACCACATTGTTGATGTTCCTTCCAGACACAGCGAGGTCTTGCATTAGCTCATTTGTTCGGATACTGAACAAGCGCCAGTCTGCCTTTCCGTAGTTCCATCTTGGCCGGTGTGGCGAGCTAGCTGCTGTGCATCCTTTTAGGGTTAGGAGGATAGGGCGGTGGTCACTTCCTCCTAGCTGTGGTCCTACTGTTCTGCTGAGGCACTTATGAACATCTTCAGTGCAAAGCGCCAGGTCCGGTGTAGTGGTGGTGTGCCAGCGGCGAGAGTAGAAGGTAGGTTGGTCCTCAGGGTCATTGGCAAGTATCAGGTGGTTTTCATCTTGCCACTCCTCAATGTCTTCTCCTCTCTTGTCCAGTGTGTCATATCCCCAACTCTGGGACTGGCTGTTGAAGTCACCAGTGATGAGGAATCCACTGTCCGGGACCTGGATAGTGTCGAGGGACAGCAACTTATCATTAGGGCAGTAGTAGTTGACAAGGTCAAGGGTGCTGTCACTGGTGGTTACCTTGACCTGGATGTATTCTGCCTCTTCCATGAATCTCCTGGTTTCACTGGCATTCAGGTTGTTTCTAACTAGGGTCATAACCCCCCCCCCCCTTTCTTCCTCCCTTGGCGATCACTTCGGAAGACCTGATATCCTCTGACCTTAAAGGGTTTCCCTTCTTGCAGGTGTGTCTCTTGTATACAGCAGATGTTTATGCTGTTTTCATGCAGAAAGTGCTCTAGTTCTGTTTTCTTGTTGGTAACCCCTTCGGCATTCCAGTGCATGATGTTCACATTGGCTTTTTCTTTGTCTCTGGTCTTGTTTTTTCGCTGGCCAGTCGCTCTACTTCCCAGTCCCCTGGCTCCTCGAGACAGTCGGGAAGGTCCTCCAGTCGCTGGGGGTGGGCTCTGAAGAGGCACAGAGCCCGGTACTGCACCTGCCTGGTGAGACTCCACAGGGCGAGCACCATTCCTCTTGAATCCATCTCCAAGTGTCATATGGCTGTATATGCATGGTACTGTGGTTTATTAGAGTGCGCTGTGCAGCCCAGTACCTCCGTCTTCAGCACTCGGGGTTTCTGTCGGGGTTACCTCACCCTTAGCTCCTGGTCAAAAGGCCTTTCCTGGGAGCACAGGATGGTTTAGTTTTGGAGTATCCTTCTCCTAGATGGATTGCCGACCAAGGCTTATGGGTCCCATCTACTTAGGTTTTTCCTCGGAGTTTTCCTTCTCGAAGGAGATCTGCCAACCAAGGCTATCGAGCATCCCTGCCCGGATTTGTATAGGGTTTACTCCCCTAGCCTTTGCCTCTCCCAAGGCACCCACAAGGCAGTGGGGCTATTTACCCATAGCTGGGGATCTGGTTCATGGGCATCAGGGCTTGTCCACACATCGATGGGCCTGCATGCCGCATGTCTGGGGGACAGATCTCCTCCGAGTCCTCTGTAGTTCAGCCCGAGTCCGTAAGGTGCTCGGTTACCATGAGTCACCACGAGGAGGCACTACATGAGGCTTGTTGTTGGAGAGGCTGTGTACTGGCAGGGAGAGACTGACATGTTCTGCTCCCCTTTCCGCAAAACTGCTAGCCAGCGGTGGGAGCTGAAAGCGAGAACGACAAGCACAGACGCTACACTACCACACTAGACGCATCACAACAACCATTTGACCCACCTCCCTCCCAGTAAAAACAGTTCACTGCCAGGCCAAAAAAGAAAAAAAGCGAAGAAATCCAAACGCGGCATAAAGTCGCGTGTCCGAGTGCAGTGCGTCTCGAACGGGTGAAAGTCACTTACTGAGGATCATGAGGACAATGGATCCAGCCACCATGATGACGGTTTGCAGAGTGTCTGTGTAAATCACCGCCTTCAGACCTCCTGCCAAACGTACACGTCACGTCAGGACATGCCACAGAAATTTGAAATTTAAAAAGAAAAATCATTTGTAAGATATTAACGCAAACACACACAATTAACCCATTCAGCCCTGACGCACTACAGCAGGAGATGGGTCGACCATGATAAATCAAGGGTATCGGCGCCAAGGTAATCTGACACTGCCCTTGAATTATCATGGTCGATACATCTCCTGCAACTGGTACATAGTCATTAGATGACACCTCCATAATTTGGGAAATACAGCCGTCGGGCTGAATGAGTTAATGAAACAACATTTAAAAAACTTCCATTCAGTCAAGAAGCATCCATCCATTCATTCATCCATCCATCCATCCTTCCATCCATCCATCCATCCATCCATCCATCCATCCATCCATCCATCCATCCATCCATCCATCCATCCATCCATCCATCCATCCACTAACGCCCACCTGTGACTGTGTAGACAGCCGTAATTGCCAGGAGAACCGCAATAGCCACGTACATATTCCACTGTAGCGCCGCTTGGATGAAGATGGCCCCGGCGTATATATCAGCCTGGCAACGGACGAAAAAATACGTGCGTGTGCTCTGTGTTTTGGTCTTTAAGGTGAAGAGGTCTGCATGTGTGCTGTTACTTGATTTCGAAACTTACAGCGCAGATCCTTGAGCATCAAAATCACAGCCCAACACAATTTGGGCTGATGATCTACAGTGTGGCCTTTACTTTCAATTTTCAAGCAGTGAAAACGTGAGGGTTATCTGGAAGACTAGTTGTTATTTGTTAACTCATTGTGCCTGAGGTACGAAATACCCACAATTTGGAGTTATCCTTTGAGGACTGCATTACAATTCAGGAGACGGATCGGCTATGATAGTTCAAGGGTGGTGGCAGAATAGCTTGGGGCCTATAGGCGCCAAGCTATTCTGCCACTACTCTTGAACTATCATGGTTGAGACATGTCTTCCTGTGCTGTGTCGCGGGCGGAATGAGTTAATTTTATTATTATTATTATTATTATTATACTCGTACGTATTCTAGCGTAAGTTTGTGTACCTATTAATAACTGAGCCTGTCGGACGGGCACAATTGCCACTAGAGGAATAAAGAGAGCTTTTTCAAACTGTAAATTAAGCGCCACCACCAGCACAACAACAACAACAACAACAATCACCATCATTATAACCGTCATCACCACCACCACTCCCCCACCCGGGTCTGCCCTGGGGGACTTGGGTGGGGTTAGGTATTTTTTAGTTCCCAGGGTCACCCTGGTCAGCCCTACAGGGTGGGTTTTTCTCTCTATTCTGGGGCATGTGTTTCTGTCTACCCTTTGTCCATTCACCTGTATTTGCCTTTTTAAAACTCTCCCTACTGTCTGCACTGCCTGTAACTCTTGATATTGGATGTGTGTTGCTAAATGGTCTTAGCTTTATTTAGGCCCCATGTGTTAGGTTTATTTAACGTATTTGACCGGCTGGCGACATACATTCAATGTTCTGTTTAGTTTTTTTTTCACAAGCAGTGCAGGCACGTCCTGAGAAAGCCTTGTTGCTGTCGGGACGTTAAGCAATGTACAATCAATCAATCAACCACCACCACTACTACCACAACAATCGCCACCACGACCACCTCCACGACTGACTTCTTCGTCGCCACCACCACCATCATCATCCTTAACCCTTTTTAGACCCAACACCCTACAGCAGGAGATTGATTGACCATGATAATTCAAGGGTAGTGTCAGATTAGCTTGGCGCCTTCAGGCGCCAAGCTAATCTGGCACTACCCTTGAATTATCATGGTCAATCCACCTCCTGCAACGTGTGCATAGTTGTTAAGTAACACTTCCAAATTTGGGAAATGCACCCGTGGGGCTAAAAGGGTCAACAGCAGCAGGGGCAACAGCACTTACTGAGATCTTCGTGAAGACGTATATGATGAGGGAGAGGACGGCCATGTACACCTGTAACCTTTGACCTCCAAACCTTTTCATCAGGTATTCGGGCATGGTGTACACCTGCAAAAAGGTCACTGTGTGCTGGCCTGTGATTTTGGACCTTGCGGCTTTCAGCCGCAAGGTCTAAAATTACAGACCAGCATATATTTAGAAAGGAAAATATAATTTTAAAAAAATACAATTAAAAAAATGCATGCATGTACCTGTCCTCGTACAGTCATAGTCGCGGATCTGTTGGTGTGAGGGGGGTAGGGGTTCCGGACCTCCCGCCCCCCCCCCCTCCCTCCACCCGGTCCCCATCCCCCTCCCTCCACCAGGTGCCCCCCCTGTAAATTCTTTAAAATTCTATAACAATGTCTCTTTTGGGGTGTTTGGACCCCCTCCACACACACACACACACACACACACACACACACACACACCTCCCACTTCCTCCACGTTTAACCCCCCCCCCCCCCCCAACCCTTCCGGTTGTTTGATATTCTGGCGAATGGTAAGAGTCTTAGCACGCACGCGCCTTCTCTCCACTCCCCACCCCCCTCCTTCCCCTGCTTTTCGATTTTTGGGCCCCTGGAAGCAAGTCCTAGCGTCTGGGAGGCCTTTTGTATGAGGTTTAAGGTCCCAAACAAAAAATTGGACACCCCCTTCCCCCCTCGAGGTAACTGATCCGCCCCTGACATTAAAATATAATTTTAACCTCTTCATTGTCAAGTAAGAGTAAACACCACCTAACTACAAGAGGCATAGTTCCTCAAAAGACCCAGGAGCTGCAGAGACTCATGAGAGTATATGTCTTGCTGAGTCTTCTGTTTATCCCTTTTCCTTTGAAGGAGTATTATCTTCTTCTTTTTTTGTTATTTGATGGGCGTAGAATTTAAAAATGGGTTAAGAAACACAATCTGAGAGCACTGTCAGTGAAGAGTTAAATTTAACATTACTGTGATCGTAAAAGCACTTGATCAAATAATTTTGGGAATTAATAAAAGTAAGACCTACAATATTAAGTGTAAAACGTCAAAACAGTAATACGACACACCATTCAGTTGCACACAACGTCACAATATTTGTTGTAATACGACACGCCATTTTTGCGTATTACATCACAATTTTTGCGACGTTCTGTGTCGTAGCATATAAGAAGAACTTACCCCACTGGATAAGTAGACCGGTACGAACAACCATGCCAGCAACAGTAAACAAAACAGGCCCTGGAAAAAAACAAACAAATTCGGATCAATGTATACTTTAAGTGTCTGCAAACTATCTTTTAACCCTTTGGCTGTCGGTAGCGCTTTCTGTCGTCAAGACAATAACACGCTACCGAAAACCAGCGGGTTAATGATGATCATCGTCGTTTTCGGACTTATCGAATTCATCAATACCACGCGTTATCGAGACGTGTCGCATCCGGATTCGCGGCTTTATGCCGCGAATCCGGTTGCGGCACGTCTTGAAAGAGTTACTATGATTTTCGATTAATCCATTCTGTCATAAGTTGTCCTCTGAAGATTGTATTACAATTCAGGAGACAGATCGACCCTGATGCCTATGGGCGCCAAGCCATTCTGGCACTACCTTTCAACTATAATGGTTGATCCATATCCTGTTGCACAACGTTGTGGTGTGTCAGGGTTAAATAGGTTAACGCTTTCGAGATATGTTGCATTAGCGTACGAAACTTTATGCGCGTGTGTCTGAAAGCAGCACCACACTGGTGTATTCCGAATGGTAAGGGTTATAGTGGTTAAGGTGACTCACGTTCAGTTCATAACTGGCCACTGCGATTCCGCTGGCGGCCCCGGTCCCCGCCAAACCTACAAAGCTGCCGCTGCCGATATTGCTGCTGAACAAGGATGCTCCGACCTAGGAAACATAGACATAAAACCATATCTAGATGCTGATCTAGGCCATAAGGTACAATGCAAACTGGCTGTCTCCCTCATAAGGTTCAATGCGCGCTAGCTGTCCCCTTCATAAGGTTAAATGTACATTGACTGTCTTCCTCATGAGGCCCAATGCTCACTGCGGGATGTCTCCCTTATAAGTTGCTATGCACACTGGTTGTCTCCCTTTTTAAAGTTCAATGCGCAGTGGTTGTCTTCCTCATAAAGCTCAATGTACACTGGCTGTCTCCCTTTATTAGGTCCAATGCACATTGGTTGTCTTCCTCATAAGATCCAATGCTTGTAGTTATTTCCCACATGGTCTTATGCACAGTGGATGTCTCCCTCATAAGGCCCAATGCACACTGGTTTTCCCTCATAAGGTCTATGCACACTAGTTGTCTCCGGCCTCAATTCGCTGCGCTTTCGGCCATGATAATCCAAGGACAGCGCGAGATAAGCTTCGCGCCTCCAGGATTTAAACGAACGAGCGAATGAACGAACGAACGAACAAAGAAATACACAAATAAAACAGTAGTACAAGCAGACAAGTTCGACAAATTTTTATGCACAATATAAAATTATACTGAGGAGCAAAAGAAATGTGACATTTTTGGAAAGTGTTTCCGATGATTCCAAAAATGTCGCATTTCTTTTGCTCCTCATTATACAAATAAGGTTCGGACAACGTTGATAAGACGGGGATACGAACCGCAAACCATAGGATGTCGCGTCCGGCCAGGAAGTAACCACTCACGCTCCCTCTCTGAGCCCTCCATGTGGCCTGAAAAAACAGGAGTGAGAGAGAGAAAAAAAAATCCGGGTTATTCTCAACCCCCTTCCCTGCCAATGGACGTACATGTCGATTCTTACATCGGTATTTAGGTGATACTGAGAATCTCACTCTTGTGGTTTTAAAACCTTATCCTACGAGCGAAAGTGATACTGAGAATCTCACTCTCGTGGTTTTAAAACCTTATCCTACGAGCGAAAGCGAGTAGGATAAGGTTTTAAGACCACGAGCGTGAGATTCTCAGTATCACCTAAACACCGATGTAAGAATCTATTTCTTACCTTTTTCTTGGCATGAATCCGATGTGAGTTGGTTTCGGCACACGCCTAGTCACAATGTGTCTTGGCAAAAATCTGGACGTAATTTACTTTGTAATGTGACGTCAGTATTTTGGATGCCAGACAAATGTTCCTCCATTATGACGTAATAGCGCAATTCATGACGCCAGAGTGACAATGGTCACTATGTAATGATATCATTGCACGTGAGCTGAAAATAGGTAAAGTTTCAATATCGTGTGTGCCCGTACCTTTTCGTAGACTAGACTTTCTACAAGACAATCTTTTGCACACTTGGCGTTTACGAAGCAAAGCTCACACACACAGCTCTTCCGCTCAAGGGCAGCAAAGGAGGAAAGGGGTGTAAAAAATGTTGTTTATGAACTCTGTTAATTCATCGACCAAACGTCACAACCGCCCAGAGAACATATATACAAATTGATCCCATGAGCCCTCACAGTCGCGGGAGTTTAATGAGGATCAATGCCTTTATAAAAGCGAGGAATTGTGTTGGGGGTTTAATGAGGATCAAAATCTTTTACAGAAGCTAGGAATTGTGTTCACATTTTTTTTCGGCTATGAAAGGGTAAAAACCGAAGAATATACGTAGTGTACCTTGACAGTGAGGCGCACACCGGAAGTCAGCGGTAGGCCCCATATGGCTCCCATTTGCAGAACTCCTAGCCTCTGTTTGGGCTTCCCATGATGTGGTATATGAGGGCTAGTTTCGGAATGACGGGCGAATGGCGCGCGTGTGGCTTTGTTAGTCTATGCTTACTTTCGTGTACCTTTATATGGTTTTAGTGTATGTGTACTTATATGTATTTTTTTGGTAGGTTTAGCAGGAATAGTAGAGCTGACACGACAAGAAGAAAAAACCTCGGAGAAATAAAGTTTATTTTGAATCTTGAATCTATGGACCCACGCACCATACCACTTGGGACCCACCTGGGACCCATGACCCTTTGCAAATAAAATTGAGACAATGCAAGCGGTATTCGGTTCGATGTAAGACATTTGTGTGATGGTCTTGGAACCTTACGGCATAAACGACTCGACTACACCGACTTTGAATAGATGTGTGCTGGTCTGTGATTTTGTACCTTACGGCGAAAAGCCATAAGGTCCAAAATCACAGACCCACACCCTGACTTATCAGTCCCCCCTCACTGACTTATCACCTTACAACTGCGCGTATACACTTAGTACTGAAAAGTACCGATAGGTCCGTAACGACTGATTGGATTTTAATACTGATAACCCCTTAACTGCCGGGGCAAGGCAAGCGCTACCTAGCTGCAAGAGACATAAACCCTCATAAGGATTTATGTCTCTTGTTCGTCCTATGTTCTTTACGCCTATTTTGGGGCTACATTTTCGTCTGTTTCTTAACTCCTTCTACCCCAGACACACCACAGCAAGATAAGGATCGACCATGATAGTTCAAGGGTGATGACAGAATAGCTTGGCGCCTATGGGCGCCAAGCTATTCTGGCATCACCCTTGAACTATCATGGTCGACCTGTGTCCTGCACTGCAATGCAGTCTTCAGAGGACAACGGCAAAATTTGGGGATTTCGATGATGGGGTAGAATGAGTTAACGCAAATGTTGGTCAGCGTGCGCAGGTTTCAGACTTTCGAGGGCGCGTCGTCATTGACAGCAAAAGGGGTTAACCAATTCGCTGACAGCGAAGGAAGATTGTGTTTCTCAAAAATCTATGTTGATCATTAATTTGCCAAAACCTCCCAGCCCGTCAAAGAAACGTCAGATACCAAGTGGTGTCAACAAGAGGCATAGATCCTCATGAGCCCCTGAAATTGCGGGAGCTTATGAGGATCTATGTCCCTTGCATTCCGATCGTGTTTACGTGTTGTTGGCAGTAAAGGGGTTAAAATAACCGGGCACTGAAAGGTCCCTCTTGATTATCGACGCAGCTAATAGTGATAGCCTTAATTCATTGCGGGAAGAGCGATCGATTGTAAAGAGCCCGCTGAAGTGCATACTCTAAGTTCGTTGAGTGGAAAAGGAGCCAATAACACAGTAACCAAAGCTGCTCGGGCCCACGATAGCCGCAGTAGGCCCGCGCACGTCTGTGCGCGGGCCTACTGCGGCTATCGTGGGCCCGAAGACGTTTTGCAACTGGAGAAGCCTGGAGCTAGGGGGAGGGGCTAGGGTAAAAAGGGGGGGGGGGGGGCGGAGGAGGCGGCGTGTCTTCTTGCTAGGCTTAACTCATTCGACATATGCTGTATAATATAATCCGCGACATAAAGCCACTGTTGCAAATGCGGCACGTTCCCAGTGTGTTAATTAATCACATCATTTAAGACCACTGACAGATGTAATAGTCAGTCAGACAGACAGACAGACAGACTGATATACGGACGAACGGAAGGACGGACGGGTGGGCGTGAGGACGGGTGGGCGATTCGGAAGTCAGGCAGGCAGACGGGCGAGCGATCAAGCAGAAAGAAAGACAGAATGATAGAAAGACAGACAGGCAGTCACAAACACAGACGCAGACACAGACACAGACAGACAGACAAGACAAAGGCAAACCCAAAGGCAATAAAGAACAACAGCAACAACACCAACAATGGAGGCACAAAAAGGGCCACCGACAGACAGGCGGAGAAACATGCAGACAAGTTCAGACAAAAACGAAATAATACCTCCCTCATTTACTCCCACATCCCCCTCCCCTCCACCTTCTCACTCCACTTCCCCCGCAGCCACCCCCCACCCTCCTCCATACAGCCCTCTCAGCCGCCTCTGCTTTCACTTCGCAACTCCACCATGACTATAGAAGCAAAAGAAAAAAATCCGCTTACAAAGGTGAATGTTATGGGGGGCCCACAAGTGTTTATATTTGCTCTTTTCGTGTCAAGGTTCCAACAAAGTGTTTTATTTTTAACCACTTCGCTGACACGACAGACACGGCGAACAGTATCCAAATGCTATGTTCAACCACGCACTCGAGCCTTAAAAAAAGAACCTTGGGGACAAACATAGTGCTTGTACACGTGCGTGTGTGTGTGTGTGCGTGCACGTGCGTGCGTGCGTGCGTGTGTGTGTGTGTGTGTGTGCGTGTGTGCGTGTGCGTGTGAGTGTATGTGAGTGTGTGTGAGTGCGTTCGTTCTTGTGTGTGTTTGCGAGCGCGTGCCTATGTGTTTGTGTGTGTGTGTGTGTGTGCGTACGTGTGTGTGTGTATGTGCGTGTGTGTGTGAGTGCGTTCGTTCGTGCGTGTATGTGTTTGTGTTCGTACGTGCGTGCATATGTGTATGTGCGGTCGGGCGTGCGCATGTGTGTGTATGTGCGTGCGTGCGTATGTGTATATGTGTGCATGCATGCGTTTGTGCGTGCGTTAGTGCGTATGTGCATGTGTGTGTGCGCTTGTGTGGGTGCGAATGTACGCTCTCTCGTGTGTGTGTGTGTGTGTGTGTGTGTGTGTGTGTGTGTGTGTGTGTGTGTGTGTGTGTGTGTGTGTGTGTGTGTGTGTGTGTGTGTGTCTGCGCCCTGACAAATATATTACATGTCTGAAGAGCGAATCCGTGGTCTCAATACAAACTGTGCCCACTCCACGCGATATCCTCAAGTGACAGACCGTACACACAGCCGTTCCATATCTGTCTTAGCCGTTTACAATCTACCGGCCAAGCAGCTCACGTTTTCACTCCTCTATAACCCCTCTACATTTGTACCTCATCAAAAGGCCACCGCATCAATAGCTGCGGAAGTGTCATAATAATAGCGTTGGCGCCGACCGGCGGCAAAGCTGTACGACTCTTCCGCAGTTATTGATGCGGGCGACTCGAATCATTCAGCATCGCTAACAAACGCTACACGCACGTTATAACGGATGAGTCGATTATCAAACGTATAGTATGTACTCATATCAGACTAGATTTGATTAACCCATTTAGCCCCGAGTCCCTACAGCAGGAGATATATTGCCCATGATAATTTAAGGGTAGTGCCAGATTAGCTTGGCGCCTGAAGGCGCCAAGCTAATCTGGCACTACCCTTGAATTATCATGGTCAATCCATCTCCGGCAAACTGGTACATAGTCGTTAGGCAACACCTCCAAAACTTGAGAAATGGGACCTTGGGGCTAAAAAGGTTAAAAAAAAATCAACAGTTAAAAATGCTCAGTTTAATTTAGGTCCATTTCGGTCAAGATTGTCCCGCAACCAAGGACGATGCAATGACAGGTGTTTGTTCATGTTAGCAAACATCGCATGCAAGCTTTTCGTTTTGCACAAAATATAAAATGCCTCCATCGAGGCGCAGTTTGCACACCCAGATAACAAGATAGCGAGGAAGATCCAGCTTAATCCCCTCACCACCCGGACACAGCGAAAGCCGCCCAGCCGCAAGAGACGTAGACCGCCATGAACACCCGCAGGTGCAGGGACTCGCTGCGGTCCATGCCAGCTAAATCCGAATGCGTGTAACCACGAGTGATATACATCTTAAAGCGAGTTAGAGAGGTTTCTGACCCTCCCCCCTCCCATCCTCCTGTAGGAAAACAACCGTGCACGGACCCACTGCAGCCGTCGTGGGCCCGAGGACTTTCGTCCCACTCCGTACTTTTCCTGGACAAGTCCCCACTCGGCGGAGGGGGGTGGGGGTGGGGGATAAAGAGAGGGGGGTGGGGGGGGGGAGGGGGTACGCCATAAGTACACTTCTATTCAAATGAGATGCTGATCATCTCATTTGACTAGAAGTGTACATGTTTTTAGAATCTCATTTGTGGCGTATTCCCCGAGCGGGGTCTGTTTGAAAAAACGTTGAACACTATCCCACTGCTAGAGACATAGATCCTCACGCGCCCCCGCGACTGCGAGGGCTTATGGGGATCTATGCCTCTTGATGAGACTAACTCGCGTCGAAGTCCCTTAGGCGGTAAGAAGATTTCGGTTGCTGAACGACCGACAATTTTCATAAACAAAATATGCGTCTGATCGCAGGGAAGGGTTAGAGAAACTTCGAGCATAGTAACGCAGACTGTAACAGCTGTGCTTATCAAGAGTATGACAATTTCACAGTATACGTTAGATATCGCATCCCTTGCCCTCCCCTCTCCCCCGAGCACAACGGTACGGGGAGTGGGTGATTGCATTGGGGCGGGGTGTTCTACAGATGAACTCATTCGAGACGTGCCGCCTCCGGTACGCGGCTTAAGCAGCGTATCCGAAGGCGGCACGTAGCGAATGAGTTAATATGAGATGTACATTTATATCACACTGCTTGTCTCCCTCGATCCGCTGCCGCTGCCGCACGCTCTGAACGTGGATTTTTGGGCTGGATGACAGCCAAATCAGTCACGCCATCACTCTCACAGACTCAAAAAGCCTGCTGCAAAAATCGACATAGATATGGGACGGCCAGACTGGCAGTGGACAATGGCCATTGTTTTCATCCCTACGTCACACGACCAAACTCTTTAGCGCAAACTGTACCACATGACCGAGCTACAAAAACCTTTGTAGCGACTAATGCCGAACTTTCTGTAGCCCTCTTTCTGACACGTCTTGGAGGCCAGTTTTGTTCTAAAACAGATCACCAAAACGTTCTAAATTACAAAGTTACTTAGTGTTGTTCGAAACAACAGGCACACTACTGGAGACGGCATCGTTATGAAAGATTTTAAATGACGCCATAAGTCTATAATGTATAAATATGTATTCCTTTTAAGTCAGTCATGTGTGGCGTGATTCAGGTCGGAAGATTTCTTCTTGATTTTCTTTAGAAAAATAAGGAATGAAAACAACTACGTAATTGGTAGCAGGGGTTTGCTGCACGGACCCTTGTAGGCCTTAGGGAGGTCAAAGGAACCATTGTACCCATCAGGCCTTCGGCCTTCGGGGTACAATGGTTCCTTTGACCTGCCAAAGGCCTACATGGGTCCGTGTAGCAAACCCCTGCTAACAATAACTTATAATATACTACTTCGAAGACTTTTGTTGTCTATCGAGCAAATGGTCGAGCGGACACCCTGGCAAAGCAGAGGTCACGACACGGGCTTATGGTGAGCCTATTATGAACACGTGAAGAGTAACCTGAATAAAACGTTTTCAGGAACAGGGCACCACACAGTCGATCGCCTCCGGAGCAGAAATGCGGAGAAAGGCAGCGGGCGTTGGGTAGATTTGAAAGAACGTGAGAGATCCATAGTAGTTAAACCAGACCAATACTGGTAGGATATCGAAAATAACTCTGGGAAGACTTCTGATGGGTGAGGTGGCGCGCGTATTGGCCTTTCCGAGCGCAGAGATGCCATCCTTAACTGAACTGAGCGAATCGAGGGAGACAACTAGTGTGGGGCATATACATTACACGTGTGGTGGTCTTCGATTTTATTTACCATACGACCTGCGGTTTAAAAGGAATCAAGTGACGCCGTTGCAACTTTTGTTTTTATCATCAACGGAATTTTAAAAAAAAGGAAACACAAGGACACCAGGAACACATTTGATTAACTCATTAAGCCTTGAGGAGGGAATTATCAAATGTTGGACAGATTCCCTCAGAGGTCTTTGTCACAGCTCTGTAGACAGATCGACCTTGATAGTCCAAGGGTTGCGTCGGAATAGCTTGGCGCCTACAGGCGCCAAGCTGTTCCGACACCACCCTTGAACTATCATGGTCGATCCACATCCTGTCGTATCTTGTCAGGGCTTTATGGTTTAAAATAGACATACAGAGAGAAACTGACTATATGTAAGGACTACTCATCCTTTTTTAAGTGAGACAAGAGGAAAAAAAACAACACACACGTACACATCCTAGATAAAATATAAATAAACTAATAAAACTCGGTGCTACTTACCCAAATACCAGTGAGCATACATAACCCAAGGTAGATGATAATGACGACTATGTCCACCGTCCCAACAGCTGCGTTGGAGAAGGCGGATCCCCGAGTGGAGTTAGTAACATTTGCAACCATCTCAAGCACTCAGGGGCATTCGAAGAACAATGTTTTTCTGCTGTGGGCCACTCCTGCAGATAACAAAATCACACTGGTTGTCTCAGCGGTAGCGAATCGAGATAGACAACTGTTGTGGAAAATAAATTGTGCAGTAATATTGGTATGCTATGGTATGGTATGGTATGGCATCTCCGAGGCGCACATATCCATCTAATTAAAGATGCTCAAAGCGCCGTAGGGATGGAAGCTGAAGCGTTGAAAACCTGCTGCTACTAAGCGCTACTTTATGTGCAAACCTCCACCCTACTATTAACTTCGGTGCATGTGATATATTTGTTTCCATTACACCGGCCCTACCGGGCCTTCTCTTTTCGAATAGTGGTAATGGGAGTTTTAACGTGCTGTACCCACACGAAGGCGAGACAGGCAACCGTAAACCGAGTCTGTACATAAATTTGACTCGATGGGAATGAGGAAAAGTCCACATCCCATTCCTGCCCACCCGGGATTCGAACCCGCGATCTTACGACTGCCAGCGCAGTGTCTCATCCACTAAGCTACGTCCCCATGTCACACGTCCCCATATTAACGCTCACACATAGGGACCTGACGAGTAGTGCTTTGACTAATGCAAATCCGCTGCGCCACCGGGTGCGCGCCACCGCGTCCTCTACCTCAATTCAGAATACAAAGGAGGAAACGAAAGGCGCGCAAGGCGGCGAAGCACTGTGATTCCAGAGCAGTTTTCAACCCACGAAGCAACCATTCGCCTAAAACCTAGAACTGAACAAACTCAGTAGATATTTTGCCACAAATCTATACCAACCTTGTCCGCCGATCAAAACTGACAGTTTAGTATCAAGGCTTTTTGCACAGTCAAGCATCATTTTAGCAGACGTCCGTGTGTTGGGTTTTAGATATGGCCGGAAAATACGCCTCGTGCTCATTTTTCATTGGTTTATGTAACTTAGCATATCCAATGAAATTAAAAGAGGGAATCTTACCGTCGACATGAACGTGCACGCAGCAATCACTTTAGGTACGTACTTTCCCCAGCCCGGAAAGTTCTACTTTAATAGAATCTGGTTTAAACACTGCTCAGCTGTCAATATCTTTTAGAGTAATATAATTAGCGTTGAACTCTAGATGTTGAGAAAGAGGCCGTTTGGGATACTTCCGGCCACAGCTAGAATTTTAGCGCGTGCCTTTCGTTTCCTCCCTTGTATTCTGAATTGAGCTAGAGGACGCGGTGGCGCGCACCCGGTGGCGCAACGCATTTGCATTTAGTCAAAGCACCACTCGTCAGACCCCTATGCGCTGACAGTAGAGGCTTTCAGTGGCAGGACATCAGCTAACTACGGGAAGCGTAGCTCCTTATGAACCCTCGCAATTACGAGGTGGTTCATGAAGTTCTGCTGGCATCTTACTCCCAGTGCGCAAAGGCCATCGGGCCGACGTCGGCCGCCGTTGGTCCGCGTACGGCTGTGCGCTGGCCAAAGGAGGCCGACGTCCCCCCGATGGCCTTTTGCGCACTGGGCTGGCTCCATTCACATTTTATGTGCGTGCATTTTTGGCCCAATATAATTGAGAATGTTACATTTAATTTCAATGCAGTTTAACCCTCTGATTATAATTGAAGCACACACTATTTCTCCAAGCAATGTGGCATCTGTTTCACACCCTAGTGATTCATTTGCTCGGTATTTATCTCCCCTGTTGGAAACGGACGACATTTTTGGAAGCCGGGGTCCGCCAAAATTTGCACTTCAAAATAAACTTGTAATTATTTCAAACTGAAAAAAATAATTGAAAACTCCAAAGACAACACCTGATTCTTGAGACAATCTTCTGTCATCATAAAAGAATGTGCAATAATTTTCTCTGAGAACAAAACCCTGCCCATTCGGGCAAAAGAAAGGACAACTTAAATACCATTGTCACAATAAGGTCCAGCACTCTGGAATGAGCATCCTAATCCGTTGAGCCACAATAAATTCAGTGCTAGTTTCAAAGGCAGTCTTAAAAATAAAACACGTTTTTTTTCAGTCTTGGTATATGGTGATTGTCAGCCATTATTCATGTATTTGGTCGTACGCTCTTTTAAAGCACGTGTGTTTGTGACCTTATTGTGTACCATTAAGTAAAAGGCCATCGGGCCGAAGTTGGCCGCAGTGGCTTCGCGCACGACTGCGACCTACTACGGCCCGAGAGCCTTTTGCGTACTGGGATAGTGTTTTATTGCTTAAACGTACGGCGCCTAGAGCATTTAACCATGTACATGCGTCTCATAAAACCTTATTACTATTATTATTATTATTATTATTATTAGTAGTAGTAGTAGTAGTAGTAGTAGTAGATTGATTATTATGATGAAAATGATGATGATTATTATAGATATTATTATAGTTATTATTATTATATTATCATTATTATCACAGTAGTATATTGATGATGACGATGAAAATTGTGATGCTTATTACAGTTGTTATATTATTATTATTATTATTATCATTATTATTTATATTATTATTATTATCATCGGTATCATTATTATCATTACACAGTCTATAACTCAACGGACAGAGAAAAAAAGGTCCCTGAATTCCGGCAAGTATGAGTGCGAGTCAGTTATCATCAAGCTGTCGTGAGAGATATCTGGCACATATCAAACCCGCCGCGAGCGTATTTCCTCCCCTCCTTTTTTGCTCATGCGACTCCCTGCCTGACCAAAAGCTTTTCGAGTTTTTCAGTTCACGGATAGTACGACTGTGTCTTCACTTATACCGTGTATACACTATTTAGTTATAACCATTTTTACACTTTATTATCACTAGACTGTTGTTTTCTCTCTCTCTCTTAATAAAGTTTCATTTCATCTCTCTTTCTCTCTCTGAGAATGTTGTAGTTTAGCAAGGACAAACACGAAAAGAGGCCTGTGCGCCTATTGTTTCCTCTCTTTCTCTCTCTGAGAATGTTGTAGTTTAGCAAGGACAAACACGAAAAGAGGCCTGTGCGCCTATTGTTTCCTCTCTTTCTCTCTCTGAGAATGTTGTAGTTTAGCAAGGACAAACACGAAAAGAGGCCTGTGCGCCTATTGTTTCCTCTCTTTCTCTCTCTGAGAATGTTGTAGTTTAGCAAGGACAAACACGAAAAGAGGCCTGTGCGCCTATTGTTTCCCCAAAAATGCGGTTTACCCGTACACGCACTAAAAAATTCTAAATTTCATTTTTTTTAATGAAGTTGATGCGAATTTTCAATGATTTCACACAAGTTCACCTTATTTTGCGCACGCAGTCAAGGAGACAAGGGACAAAAAGGAAGGGACTAACGGGGACGGCTGCGCCGTCTGGCGTCCGCTGTAATAATTATAAACAATTCCGCGATAACGCGGATGCTAAGGAGCTCGTGGGGCCATGCGTTTTTGGAGATGTAGCGACTACCTCAGTTCAGAGTAATCTCTGTGTCCGTTGAGTTATAGACTGTACAGTATTACGAAGAAATAGACCACATAAATATGTGTGGACCCAGCCATAATATTCACAAACTGATCCAGGAAGACGTAACCAATTGCGTGTGGCCCAGTTAACCACTTACCAGTTACTCAGTGTCATCGTACAGACAGCCAATCTACACGGAACGTATACATTTCAGACAGATACCGCAGACAAATGGCAGACATACAGTCGTTGTCACCTTAATCCATTCAGCCCTGACGCACTACAACAGGAGATGGGTCGACCATGATAATTCAAGGGTAGTGCCAGATTAGCTTGGCGCCTGTCGGCGCCAAGCTAATCTGGCACTACCCTTGAATTATCATGGTCGATCCATCTCCTGCAACTGGTACATAGACATTAGATGACGCCTTCAAAATTTGGGAAATACGGCCGTCGGGCTGAATGAGTTAACCCCCTTCACTGTTAGTGGACGCAGGTCGTGTTTTTGAAATTATCAAAAATTCAACGTCGACGATCCCCAGCCGCCCGAAGGACGGGGACAGAAAGCCATTTCAGCAAGAGGCATAGATCCTCATGAGCCCCCGCAAATGCGGATCTATACCTCTTGCGTTCAGTTTTTTCTCAGCATTGAAGGGGTCACGCGATAACAAAATTCGACGGTGCCTGTGCGTACGTATCTGCAAGCAATATGTCCACATTCAATGAAAACAGAATGTTGGTCTAAGACAACTCAGAGTCATACATTAACCCATTAACCACGACGCTCTACAACAGGAGAGGGATCGACCATGATAATTCAAGGTTAGTGCCAGATTAGCTTGGCGCCTGGTGGCTGGTACATAGTCGCCAGGTGACACCTCCAAACTTTGTGAAATGCTGCCGTGGGGTCAAATGGTTTAAAGTCGTCATTATCAAGACATATAGTATATGATATGCATTGTATCAATCTCCACTTAGACAACAGTTTTCCCTCTAACTTACCTGTGCAGATTATAACACAACTGTCGACACTTGTTGCATTTGTGCCGGTAGACCCACAACGTCAGCCAGCCTAGATTTTGTGTGAGTAGCCCTTCCAACCAAACCTTACACACCAGATTACAGTCTGTTTGCAATGCTAGTTAGGTGACGGGGTGTCCGAGACACTGTTTAGAGGATGTGGGCTCCGGGACGCATACATTGTCGACTCGAAGATTGTTATATATATATAGACCTCTAAAACTGACTCCATTTAAGGACGCGAATGGGACTGATCTCTGCTATCAAGAGGCACAGATTTTCATGAGCCCCCGCAACTGCAGGGTCTCAAGAGAAACTGTGCCTCTGGAAGATGATTGAGGCCTCGCCTATGGACGAGAGCCAAGGAAAGCGACTGTAAATGTTGACGTAAACCTCTTAAGATTGCCTCCGTTTGAGGATGTAAGTGGGGCTTATCTCTGTAAGCAAAACATAGTTTCTAGTGAGTCCCTGCAACTGCACTGTTCATGTGAATCTATGCCTGTTTCAGACAAGAATGGTTTTGCTGAAAGGCTAAGCAGAGAGAGAGAGAGAGAGAGAGAGAGAGAGAGAGAGAGAGAGAGAGAGAGGGAGAGAGAGAGAGAACCGAGATTGGACTAGCCGTAGTTTTGCCTCGCAGTGCAAGCAGTTTTGCGAAGTACCGCATTATGAGGAGCTGATAATGCTAATCGGTGGCATAGAAACGGTGTGACCTTGTGAGAAATAGGTTAACTCATTCGAGACGTGCCGCCTCCGGATACGCGGCATAAGCCGCGTATTCGGAGGTGGCACGTCTCGAATGAGTTAAAGAATATAGATAGTGCCCCTTCCTTGTCGCGCCCTGCCTCCTTTTCGGGGAATTGGTGTGTGTGTGTGTGTGGGGGGGGGGGGGGGGGCGGGGTGAGAAGGGGGGAGGGGGCTCATGAGGATCTGTGTCTCTTGTATTTGGATCGTTTTCACGTTTTCTCTTGGCTGTGAAGGTGTTAAAGTTCCGGAAAATAAAAAGACGTGGGTGGAGCGGGAGGGAGGGGGTGTTTAAAAGACGTGGGTGGAGCGGGTAGGAGGGGGTGTTTAAAAGACGTGGGTGGAGCAGGAGGGAGGGGTTGTTTAAAAGACGTGGGTGGAGCCGGAGGGAGGGGGTGTTTAAAAGACGTGGGTGGAGTGGGAGGGAGGGGGGGAGAGGGGGAGGGGGTGTTTCTCAGTGGAATTTTTCAGAAATAAAACGGGACGTTTTCATGGATCGCGAAGAGCTTATTTTGCCTTTCACGTTTCACTGCGAAGTGACTACATCATGGTGAAGAGACGCTTCCAAACCAGTGTGAACATTGCCAAGACAAGAAGTTTTCCAGGCGCAGACATTGGAAGCGACCATGACTTAGTGATGATGACCTTCTGACTCCGCCAAAAGAAGGTCAACAAGCAGGGTCCCACCAGAATCAAGTTTGACCTCGAGAAGCTGAAAGACCCAGAGGTAGCGGAAGCCTTCCAGGCAAAGATAGGCGGAAAATTCGCGCCACTGCTACTTCTAGGTGCAGAAGACACGGATGTGGACACACTGATCGACACATTTAACACTGCTGTAAACCAAACAGCCAGTGAGATCCTTGGCAAACACCGACAAGCAAAGAAACCTTGGGTTACAGCTGACATCTTTGCTCTTTGTGACAAGCGTCGAGAATTAAAGAAAAAGAAATCAGAGGTAGAAGGAGCTAAACAATACAGGGAAATTAACCAGGAGATCAAGAAAAGCATAAAAAAAGGCAAAGAATAAGTGGATTGAAGATCAGTGTAAACAGGGAGAAGAAAATCTGAACAAAAATAATAGCAAAAAAGCATACCAGCTGGTGAAAGACCTGACCAGTGTAAAACAAGGACGCTCCTCGATCATTCAAGATAGTGAAGGGAACTGTCTTACGGAAGATCAAGACATACTGAAGAGATGGATAGAGTACTGCTCAGATTTGTACAACCACCGAGCTACAGGGGACCCAGGCATACTTGTCAACCCACCCGTGACCAACAATGGCAACTATCCCATCCTCCGAGAAGAAGTAGAGGCTGCAGTGAAGTCGCTGAAAAAAGGGAAGGCAGCAGGAACAGACAACATCCCTGCAGAGCTAGTCCAAGAAGGGGGAGAAGATATGATAAGCGCCTTATTAACAATCTGCTATAAGATCTGGCAGTCAGGGGATTGGCCCACACCATGGACCCAATCACTTATAATAACTCTCCCCAAAAGAGGCAACTTACATCAATGCCAGAATTATCGCACGATCAGTCTTATATGCCACCCAAGCAAAGTCATGTTAAAGATTCTACTGAACAGGCTGAACCAACAGGCAGAGGAAATCATAGCTGAGGAACAGGCAGGCTTCAGACCAGGGCGCAGCACAACTGAGCAGATCTTTAACCTGAGAGTTCTATGTGAGAGGTACCTCTAGCACCAGCAAGACCTCTTTCATGTCTTTGTGGATTTTAAGAAAGCGTTTGACAGGGTGTGGCATGCAGCCCTTTGGTTCAGCATGAAGCTATACAACATCAATGCCAACCTGATCAATGTCATAGCAAACCATTACAACAAGGCCACTAGCGCAGTCTGCTTCAACGGCAAAATAGGAAACTGGTTAAGGACTACAGTCGGAGTCAGACAAGGCTGCTTGCTCTCACCTACTCTTTCAACATCTTCCTGGAAAGAATCATGACAGACGCTCTGAAAGATCATGAAGGAACTGTCAGTATTGGAGGCAGAACAATCACGAACTTGCGCTTTGCGGACGCCATTGATGGCCTTGCAGGAACAGAGAAGGAGCTAGCTCAGCTGGTGGAAAAACTGGACAATACAGCCATTGCGTATGGGATAGAAATCAGTGCAGAGAAGACCAAACTGATGACAAATAACACCAGTGGCATTAGCACTGACGTCATGATTGGAAGCCAAAAACTGGAAACAGTTAATAAATTCAAATACCTAGGAGCCATTTTGACAGATGAGGGATCAAAACCAGAAATATTGTGCAGGATTGCACAGACAACAACAGCACTGACAAGATTGAAGACTATATGGAAGGACAGAAACATCACACTCTGCTCCAAGATCAGACTGATGCGCTCCTTAGTCATCTCGGTGTTCTTGTATGCCTGTGAGTCATGGACCCTCACAGCAGACCTTGAAAGGAGGATACAAGCCACTGAAATGAGATGTTTTCGAAGGCTGCTTGGCATTTCATACAGAGATCACACCACGAACGTGGAAGTGGGAAGCAGAATCAGGCAAGCCATTGGGCCCTATGAAGACCTATTAGCCATTGTGAAAAAACGCAAACTGACGTGGTATGGGCATGTCACGCGTTCAGCAGTGCTTGCCAAAACACTCATGCAAGGCACTGTGCAAGGAGGATGAAGGAGAGGAAGACAGAGGAAAAGATGGGAGGACACTATCTCAGAGTGGACAGGACTGAGGCTGGGCAATATGCTAAGAATAGCAGAGAACAGAGAGGAATGGAGGGAGCTGGTTGCCAAGTCATCAGTGGTGCCCCAACGGTCGGCAAGACTACGGGATATAGATAGATGGATGGATAGATAGATAGATAGATAGATAGATAGATAGATAGATAGATAGATAGATAGATAGATAGATAGATAGATAGATAGATAGATAGATAGATAGATAGATGGATGGATGGATGGATGGATGGATGGATGGATGGATGGATGGATGGATGGATGGATGGATGGATGGATGGATGGATGGATGGATGGATGGATGGATGGATGGATGGATGGATGGATGGATAGATAGATAGATAGATAGATAGATAGATAGATAGATAGATAGATAGATAGATAGATAGATAGATAGATAGATAGATAGATAGATAGATAGATAGATAGATAGATAGATAGATAGATAGATAGATAGATAGATAGATAGATAGATAGATAGATAGATAGATAGATAGATAGATAGATAGATAGATAGATAGATAGATAGATAGATAGATAGATAGATAGATAGATAGATAGATAGTTTCACAGCGAGAGCGGTTCACGAGTATTTAAAAAAAATGTAATCACGAATCACTAGACACGAAAAAGGGTCAATCAAGCACCACTTCTCTTTTCAAATAACGAGGTCTGATTATGTTTGCTTTCTACATCACAGTTTCTTAGGGGGAAAATACACGCGTTCTGTACTATTTGGGGTACATATTTCATACAAAAATATAACTCGAAATGTGATAAGTTACACAATAACTTTGATCAAAGTTCCGAAGCGTAAGCCACGTTCCACTGGTAAAGATGCATGGGAAAGAGTTGCTCCCCCTAAGTAATAAACGTACTGAAAGCAGAGAGTAGGCCGGGGTTCTTTCAGGGGAATCTTTCGTGCGCATATACTTTGACAACTTAAGACAAAATCGTTGTATTACGAGTTAAGCTTTGCTAGTGGTTCTTGTCCTTTGGCTTTTTTTAACCTCTGAGAAGCGGGTCCCACTGTTTCTGAAATCTTCCTACGCCACTACTAATACTGTTAATTTAATGTGTTTTTTTCTTAATGTTAAATTATTATTATTATTTTTCGTTGTTTGGAGGATCGCGCAGGATAATTCACAATAACACTCTTAAGGTCATCAGTTTTGTTTACGATCACCATGTCTCGAAACACTGACGACGAGCCCAGCAAAAAAAGGTCATGCGTGTGTACGGCTGTGCATGGGCCAGAGAAGGCCTACGTTGGTCAACGGACCTTTCGCTCAAGGGGAGAGGCTCAAAATCGATTGTAATATCCTTTTAGCACTTGCAGCTATATTCATGTACACACACCAAGGGGAATTATTCAGCGTTGGACAAACAAACAGTTATATCCCCTGCAGGGGCAGGGGATCTAAGTGTTTGTCTGTCCAGCGCTGAGTAATTCCCCTTGGTATGTGTACAGTTCTACCAGCGCTGGCTTCATCTATCTGGTTTGTGAATACAGCTATATTCAGCCATCAATTCGCTTGCATTACAATAACATTGAGCCATACGTGAATGGATCTAACAAAACAAAATAAAATAAACAAACCCCAAAAAAAAATTATTAATAATAATAAAATGATATTGTATGTGCGTACAGCTCTACCATTTAAAAAGACCTACACATAATTGCATATGTGCCGACTAGTGATAATTATTTGTTCCTGGTGGCTGGGTCCTAATAAAGCAATGTAGTTCGAAACAACTGGTTCTGTGTATCCATCTGACAATAACAAATAATTTGCATATGTCCCGATCTAATGGTAATTAGTTAGTTAGTTATTTGTGTTTAACGCCGAGCAGGCAACTAAGGCCATCTCAGTGCGGGATCTAGTGGCAGTTACTTCTTCCTACGTGGTACTATTTGTTGTAAAAACAGTTCATTTGGGTCAGCCAGTTAGCGGTAGCAATATGATATGTGACATATGCTACATGAAAATACGACATGATTAATTACTTTTCAAAACTTTTACCCTAAAGAATCATAACTGCATTGTCCGAGGACACACTATATGCTTCTTATTTGAATGTAAATAAAATTTAGTGGAAATTCAAGGAGGACAAGCTCACTCGTACTATTCAACGCAGATCTACATAAATTTAAAAAAAAAGAAAAAAAAACCCAAGGCCACAAAAGGCATATGTCCTCATGAAACCCCGCAGTTGCGGGGGCTCATGCGGATCTTTGCCTCTTGCATTTTTGTGTTGCTGATTGTGAGGTGGTTAACGGCCTGCATGATAAGATTGGACAGTATTCATATTTCAGTCGTTGTCCCTACAGTATCGATTTGTTTCAGTGCCACCATCAAAACCTGTTTATCATGGAACAGAAGTGGTTGATGGGCACAGGCACGGGGTGATAGTTGCAAAAACGGTAGATGCTATTTTTTCTACTGCCCGTGTTACAGTCGTGGTCGGTTTTTCAACCTACATCCGGTGCCTGTGTTGATATGCCACTGCTCATGGAGACCTCGTGAAAAGCCGCATTTCTCTTTCGAAGCATGTGACACTTCTGATGTGGCCAGTGTAAACCTTTGGCTGTCGGTAGCGGTTTTTGTCGCGATGATTCCTGCAGGAATAATAACATCCTGACATCCTGCAGGAATCATAACGGCAAAATCCTCTACCGACAGCCAAATGGTTAATCACTTATATCGTGTGCTGGTCTGTAATTTTTGACTTTTTCACTCTTGTCCGTTAAGTGTAAAATCACACACGGGCACACATTTTGAAGTCATGATGGTTCAGCCTGATTTTCCCAAGTTGGGCCAGAGAAGCCGTGACCAGTATCCAGATCATGCAAGTGACTCGTTCTACATGCAGAATTCAGCACACGATAACGAGCGTAGGATGCATTCTGCATAAAAGATACATTAAGAGTGACCATGGGGACCAATGCCAGAGGCGGATCAATTATCTCGAAGGGGGGGGGGCCTTTTTGTTTGGGACCCTCAACCTGATACAAAAGCTCTTGCGACATCAAACCTTGCTTGGAAGTCGCCGAAACGGAAAGGGGAGGGGGCAGGGGGGGGGGGGAGGGCGGGGGCGACGGGGAAGGGGGGGGGGCGGAGGGGGGAGGCAAGACGACAAGCGCACCTTCTCATCGCCAAAATATCTAACAGGGGTGGGTGGAGTGGGGGTGGGTGGGAAGGGGGATTCCAAACTGCCCAAAAAGGTTATGGCATTTTAAATAAATTTCGCGCAGGGGGTGGGGAATTGAAGGCCGGAACCCCTGCAACCCCCACCCAGATCCGCCCCTGCTATGCTGCAGGCATTTGTAAGGTGCTCACTGTGTGCCAGCGGTGAAAAGGTTAACTGATTATTTTCAAAGCACGTGATTTAAAATCAATGCACAACAATGCATTCTGCTCACTATGAATTAGACAGCATGCTTACCCGTGACGGACGACAGGCGACTTTCTACACTTAAAGTTAGCCCGTACGCTGCCGAGAAAAAAAATGACCATCACTCATCTACAAGAGGTATACATCCTCATGAGCCCCCGCAGTTGCGGGGGCTCATGAGGATCTATGCCTCTTGCTGGAACCACTTTGTATTCACGTCCCTTTGACGGCTGGGGATCTTTGACGCTGAATTTACAAGTATTTCCAAAATGCAATAGGCGTCCACTGGCAGTAACGGGGTTACGTTTCCTCTGTCTGTTAGAACATTTCCTTGTCAGCCATTTGTAGCCATTCCCTTTTATTGTAATCCAATCAAACAAACGATTTCCCTGCTGATTAAAAAAACACTTCTCTTTTTTCCCCCTCAACAGGAGTTATTCCCAAATAAGAACCAGGTCAAAGACAATAGGATAAACCCCTTTATTGTCAGGAAAGACAGTAAGTTGAGCGCCTTTATCGTAATCAAACTGCGGAATCTGTCCACACTGTCCCAGTTCAAATTATTCACTTGCAGACCTTTCTTTTTGTCAGGCGTTTAGCATGTGGCGCATTGTTTTCTGCTAACTTGCTTTTTATTCTTTCAGATTCTAAACATGGAAGTGGATGCAAAGTGTTGGGAAGAGATGGGATGGTTTAAATTATTCGCGGCAAGCAGCATACGGATGCGGCTGGCCGCGAATGAGTTAAAGTAGTGTACGATTGTGTGGTTGTCAGAGAGAGAGTGTGCCCTTGTGCATTGTGTATGCGGCGCAGTGAGTTCAGTGTTTTTTTTTTTGGAGAACAACGCTTTATAACAGCTTTTCATTACTTATTTATGTATTTATTTATTTATTATTATTATTATTATTATTATTATTATTATTATTATTATTATTATTATTATTATTATTATTATTATTATTATTATTATTATTATTACTAAGGTCTAAACGGTCCGTTTCTGCTGGAGCCTGCTCGGCGTTAAACCCAAATAACTATCTAACTAACGTTCCTGCTGGATCGCCCCGACCACTGCAGCATGAGTCTTCGTAGCAGTCATACTGTTAATACCGGATAAGTACCTCAAACTGCAAATGTCGATGAGACCAAGCCTTGCGAGCAAGAGGCCTATAATCAATCTCATGAGGTCCTGCGGCTGCAGGGGCTCATGAGAATATGCACCCCGTTGCAGATGGAGTTAGTGTTAGCTGGGTTTAACGCCGAGCAGGCGACTAATGCCATATCTCAAGGCCGTCTTTGCAGGTGGAGCTGGTTGGGTCAATCCAAGCAATATTTGAAGTCCATGCAATGTTGAACCTACGAATGATTCAGAGCTAAACTCTCATATCGGTCTCAGTCTCTTTAGCGCCAACTTTGGGAAGATAGATCGACTAGAACTGTTTCATTGCGTGGGTATCGCTGGCCTGGATGGACGGTTGTAGAGGGTGAAAGTGTAAAGTAAGATGTAAATGCAATGTGACATGTGATAAATATCTCTATTTTAAAATATTATTTTATTTTATTTATTTATTTATTTATTTATTTATTTATTTATTTATTTATTTATTTATTTATTTATTTATTTATTGTTTATTTATAATTTTGTTAATAGTGTTGTTTATATCCGAGTATTTTAGGAGTTAGTCTTAGGTTTTTTAATACTATAGTACTGAATTTATATGGCAATATTATAAGATATTGCAGGTTTTAGAATGTTTTGATATATGTATTAGTTAAGTGTGAGTGATCTTTATAGAATTTAGAATGTTTTAGTATTGAATACAATTTATTAATGCTTTTGTGTTTAGAGTTTTAATATGTCTTAATCTTAGTATTAGAAGTCCTACAGATTTAGAATATTGATAGTATATACAAATGTGATATTAGAATGACTTGATATTAATTAATGTTTATTGAATGATTTTTATTTTTACTGTTCCCCCCCCCCCCCCTCCCCCCCCCCCGTCCACAAAACTGTAATTGTCCTGTAAGGAATAAACGCAGTTTAAAAAGAATGAATTGAATTGAATAGAACTGCTCTAAGATCATGCCTCACTAACTTCACTCCTCGATCTGGACGGTAGGTTAACCCTTGCACTGCCATTGGACGCGCGTCTCGTTTCTGAAATGTATGTTCATTCAAAGACCAAAAGCCACCATTAACCTTCCACGAAACATGGACACAAACTGGTCTCAGTAAGAGGCGGTTGCGGGGGCTCATGAGGATCTATGACTTGCGGAATTTGGATCGCGTTCACTTGGTCTCTGTAGTGAAGGGGTTAATCAAGTATTGTTTTGTGCTGATGACACAGCTGACACAGCTGAGGCTAGATAAGGGGCTATTGCCTCTGGTTAGCGTGGCCATTCCACGTCCAACGACTTAATTCATTCTACCCCAGACACACCACAGCAAGATAAGGATCGACCATGATAGTTCAAGGATGATGCCAGAATAGCTTGGCGCCTATGGGCGCCAAGCTATTCTGGCATCACCCTTGAACTATCATGGTCGATCTGTGTCCTGCACTATAGTGCAGTCTTCAGAGGACAACGGCAACATTTGGGAATTTCGGTGTTAGGGTAGAATGAGTTAAAGGGGACCTGTAAACACGGTGCAAGGACGTATTGTGAATTCTAACACAAGGAATCAACTAGCATACAGAAGTATTTAAGTCGACACTAGTCCGGCCACAATAAGGGTATTTTCGGAAGAAAAAAAAAATGCTTGTGACGTCACATACATAATTCTGTATGGCTACTATAGCTAGACTCCCAGATGCAGTCTACTTCGTTTATAACAAGGCCAGATATAACAAAAGTCGGATATAATAACATTTTGTTCAGAGTTGCCGACAGCACTCAGTTTATGTAAAGTTCTTCGTTTATAACAAACTTCGGATATGACAACAAGAAAATGTGGGCCCACTGCAACATATTATACCTGAAGTTTACTGTAAATCGTTGTCTTGTTTTGACTTTAGGTCTCCTTTAAACGAAGTGCTTAGCATATAGATGATAATACTATATTGTCCTCTTTTTGGGGTTCTATTCAGATCTACGTTACAAGTAATAACAGCTATGATCATCGTATCACTTGCGTTTTTATCATGATGTGAGTGACACACTTTCAGATCACACAAGTCTGTGTACTTTATTTGCGGACTCTTTGCCTGACAACATAGCTGGCGCGACAAACACAGACAAAAATGGGACCGATAAGAGGTATAAATCCTCATGAGCCCCCGCAACTGTGGGTGCGCATGAGGATTTATGCCTCTTGCAGTAGAGAGCTGTTTTTGCCGTTTCCCGGTTGTGAAGGCCTCGAGTGTTTTCTGGTAGCTGGTGTATGTCACCTCGATCCTAACCTGTTAGAGCGGCTGTCCTTAGCCCTGCAGGGAATCATCGCGACTTAAACCGCTACCGACACCCAAAGGGTTAACTTCAGGTACTCTCTAGCTTACAAAAGCTCAAGGTCACCCCAGCTTTTTTGACGACCTTCTTGCTCATGGCTGGGCTAACTAGGGCTGACGTCGGCCCGAGGACCTTCAACTGACCGTATCTCAAGTTATTTTGGAGCCAGAGGCCTGTCCTTGCCAAATCGGATTTCGCGGTACTCTGGTGCAGGGAATACTGCAGCCGACTTGTAGTTCACAAGGCCATGTTTGTTGTTGTTTATTTTGCTTTTGTGTTTCTTCTTTTATCTGGCGGGGGTGGGAAGGAGGAGGGGGGAGGGTTGTGTGGGTGAAGGTGGTGGTGACTGTTTATTTATTGTTGTTGTTGTTGTCGTTTCGTTATTGTAACGTTCTGTGTCTGTGGGAAATGTTATGGAATGTATGTTTAACTATTTATCAAGCTGTTTTGTCTCGGTTCTTCACTCGTCTATTTTCCAGTGTAGTAGGGTTATCGGCTGAGTGTGTGTGTCTGTGTGTGATAACGGTCATATTGAATGCGCTGTGTGGAAGTCGGCTAAAAAGTGCTTGTAGCCCATTTAATCCCAAGCCCGCACTTCCCCCATTTTGAAGGCGTCACCGAACGATTATGTACCAGTCGCAGGAGACCTATAGACCATGATAAATCAATGGTAGGGTTAGATTAGCGTGGCGCCTAATGGCGCCAAGCTAATCTGGCCCCACCCTTGATTTATCAAGGTCAATCCATCTCCTGCTGTAGTGCGTCGGGACTAAAAGGGCTAGCTTGTGTACAAGGACGGGATAAGTGCAAAAGGTCAGTGTTCTTATTCAGTAGAAATATGTTCTACAAGGTTAGCCTAAATCGCTTCTTAACTTAACCCGCACCCTCGCGAAAATCTACACGCTCACTTATGAGGTTAAGGGGGTTAAAGCCACCTACTCCGAGCAGTAGAGGGTTAATAGTTCGCAATATCTCCTTTATAAAATCTGTGTACGGCACTGCAACACTAACCTGCTGAAGTTTTGTTTTTCTAACAGAGTTGCCATTGTTTGGAATGAGTTACCAGTTTCATTAAAAAAGCACCTAATATAAATTCTTTTAAAAACCAGCTGGACGAATTACCAAAATTTAAAGATATTTTCTGTTCCTACGATGAATGATTTATAGGAAAATTTGCATGCATATCAGACCCATAAAGTAATTAAAAAAAGAAAGAACATTTGCAAAGGCCTCACGGCCTATTTTGTCTCAGAATACTACTACTACTACTACTACTACTACTACTACTACTTTATATAAATGTTCTTAGTATTTCTTACAATAGTGCTGGACAAAAGGGCTAATTTAAATTATGGCTTTTGAATGTAGTAAAATGAAAGAATTTTCTGCTCTTCTGCTCTTTTTCACAGAGGAGAGCTCCTTCCTACACGCAAAAGGCAGTGGAAAACCCCTGGTACGTGTGCCTACTCACATGGATTGTGAAAAGAAGGGTAGAAAAGTCTTAGCTGAGACAAGACACTGATAACCCGCTGTTCGTATCGGCGAACTTTTAGCAATCAATGCCTGCCATGTAACAGATCGCTTTTAACCCTTCGAATGTCGGTGGCGATTTTGGACATGGTGATTAATGCAGGAATCATCTCGACCAAAATCGCCACCGACACCCAAATGGTTAACACTCCACGAACGAACTCTGTCACTTGAGACTTACTTATTCAACTCACAGACTAAACAAATGAGCGAAATGCTGGTAGATATCTTTTAACACATTCTACCCCAGGACCGAAATTCCCAAAGTTCGAAGTTGCCCTCTGAAGGATCGTATTACAATTCTAGAGACAGATTGAGCGTGATAGTTTAAGGCTGGTGCCAGAATAGCTTGGCGCGTATGGGCGCCAAGCTATTCTGGAACTACCCTTGAACTATCATGCTCGATCCCTGCTTTCTTTTGGTGTGTCCGGGCTGGATGAGTCAAAGCGCCTTGTTTGAATCACATGAAAACAAACGTCAGATATGATCCATCCGGCCCACTGTTTACTTATAATGTATATACAGCCGGGGGTATTGTCCAGATATCAACATAATATTTCATCTGTGATGCAAGTGACGTGTTTTATATTGCAATATGTCTACTGTGATTTGTGTCACTGTGAAATCTTGTTTATTGCCTTTACGTTTAGACCACAATAGTTATTAATAATTACGGTATTTATAATGCGCTTATCTTATAATAATTATAACTCTAAGCCCGCACTCACAACTCGCGCACGCATGAGCACGCTTTAGACAATGACTCACGTACCACAAATACATTACGACAGTCAGTTTGGGGTGGGGAGTGTGGTGATGTTATAGTACTAGAACTGTTGAAAGAGGTGAGTTTTGAGGGCGGACTGGAAGGAGGAGAGAGAGAGAGAGAGAGAGAGAGAGAGAGAGAGAGAGAGAGAGAGAGAGAGAGAGAGAGAGAGAGAGAGAGAGAGAGAGAGAGAGAGAGAGAGAGAGAGAGAGAGAGAGAGTTTCTGACGGAGAGAGAGTGGGACAGTGTTCCAGATGGATGGACCGTAGACGGAGAAGGAGCGGGTACCGCAAGTGCTGAGTTTGTTGCGGGGGATATAGAGGCGGAGAGAGTCGGAGGCGGAGCGGAGGGAGCGGGAAGGAGTGTAGGGGTGAAGTAAGTTGGAGAGATAGGATGGAGCGTAGTTGTTCAGGGATTTGTAGCAGAGAGACAGAATCTTGAATTGGATGCGTTGGGGGATGGGGAGCCAGTGAAGGAGTTTGAGTACAGGGGGTGATGTGGTCGGATTTTTTCTTTCTGAGGACGAGGCGGGCAGCATTGTACTGGGCGCGCTGGGGAGTGAAAGTGGTGGAGTGAGGGAGGCCGGAAAGGAGAGAGTTGCAATAGTCGGTGTGAGATAAGATAAGATAAGAGAGACAGCAAGTTTGGTGGCAGCTTTGGTGGTGAGGTATTTTCTGATCTGACTGATGCGACGGAGGTGGAAATAGCATGCCTGGGCCGTGGCGGAGACGAAGCTGGTCATGGAAAGAGAGGAATCGAGGATAACGCCGAGGTTCTTGGCCGAGTCAGAGAGGGAGATGGGGGTGCTGTCGAGTTGAAGATGAAGAGAGGGAGAGAGCTGGGAGAGTTTCTGGCGTGGCTTCCACCATCCACCTGGAACACTCTCCCACTCTCTCTCTCTCCATCAGCATGGCTTCCGTTTTGTCGTCGTTCAGTGTAAGCTTGTTTGCTGTCATCCAGTTTTTCACATCTTCGTAGCAGTCAGCGGTGCGAGTCAGTAGTGACTGTTGTCGAGTTTGTCTTTGTCTAGTAGTTGTGAGTCGTCAGCGTAGAGGTGGTGGTGTATGTGATGAGACTGGATGATGTTGGACAGGGGAGAGGTGTAGAGGGTGAAAAGGACCGGGCCCAGGACGGACCCCTGTGGAACTCCGCAGGAGAGCCTGACTGGGTTAGAGAAGACGCCGTCGATGGTGACGGACTGCTGTCTGTCGGAGAGGTAGGAGAGAAACCAGGAGTGAGCAGAGTCAGTGATGCCAGCGTAGAGGTGG